>VMDO01007637.1:0-89713 GCA_007922755.1 Pedetes capensis | reverse complement strand
TGAGCACAATTAGGTGTTCTGGTATTCCCATTTTCCGAAGTGTTATCCATAATTTGTTGTGATCCACACAATCAAATGCTTTTGCGTAGTCAATAAAACATAGATAGACATCTTTTTGATATTCTCTGCTTTCAGCTAATATCCACCTGACATCAGCAATGATGTCCCTAGTTCCCCGCCCTCTTCTGAATCCCGCTTGGTTTTCCGGTAATTCCCTGTCTATATATTGCTGCAGTTGCTTCTAAATGATCATGGGGCCTATGGTAAAGAAAAATAACTTAAGCTCAACCAATCTGAAGCAGCCAATGAAGTCATAATTACATAACTCAAGATTTCCCAAAGGGATAGACTAAGTAAGGCAAACTATATACTCAAACAAATATTTTCTTGTTTACTTCAATATTTATCCTATAAATGCCTCCAAGCCTCCTCCTCCCTTCCCTCAGTGGAACTTTACTCCTGGTTTGGAGCTTCCCAATTTATGAATTGCTGTTTGCTCAAATAAAGTCTTTAAAAATTTTATTGTGCCTCAGTTTACTTTTTAAGATGCCAAAAACCTGGTATGGAACTTAATTGAGGAAATGAAGACATATAGGCAGAATATGTGTAGCACATAATAAGTGCTCAATAAAATAAAAAGATTATTAGAGCATCATTTGTTTTTTAAAGAATTTTTTATATGTGCTTAACATGGGAATTTTTCTGAATACATAATGGTATATTTTTAAATATGTTAGCCCCATCAAAATAGTTACTACTTTTAGTTCTAGGATATGCATGAGGACACTGATTTGTGGACATTTCAAGTTACTTTTCAAACACATTTATCAATATTCTTTAGGAAAAAGAAAAAGGAAAGAACAAAACTCAAGAGAAGGAAGAAACAAAAAAGGTGTAAATTGTATTAAAATCCATATATATTTGACTCTAAAAATATAAGCTTACTCTGTACTAATAAATTATGAGTATTTCTCACGTTTCCCTCCTACCTTGTGTATATCTCCCTCCTTTATTGCCACTGAGTGTTTTATTTGTTCAAGGGACTTTCTAAAATGACTATGTTAATATTTTTAGGAATATGAATAAAGTTTTCTTAGACCAACCTCTCCATCCTAGAATTTATAGTGGTTTGGAAGAGATGTTAGTTAGAACTAATCATACAGAAAAATTTTACTTCATTACACAAGGAAAGACAAAGAGCTTTTCTATGAGTTTTAAGGACATGAAGTTAATATCCTCCCAAATATTTTCTATCTTTGGTCACCATGTTCATCTACACTTGCTCCTTAGATACCTTTAGCCCAACAGCACCACATAACCTGCCTGAGCATCCAGGAGTACAGAGAGAATAGACAAGGACACAAATTGACTAGACATACACTTGTCAAGTCCTTGACATTCGGTCCTTCTCATTTTTAGTTGTTTTTCTGGAAAGGTCTAAGCACATGCCTAAAATACTCATTCATATTAATGGCGAGGAAAACAGATCAGCTCTACCAATTTTCACTCTATTATTTAGTCCTAATAATGTAGAGAAATAAATTCTAATGCAGAAAAATAAGCTTCTCCAGTGCCATCTTCTCTCCCAATGACAGAGCTATTAAGGTTAATTCTCTAACAAAAGTCAGAGGAGCAGAAAAAAAAATATTATTTTTGCTGGTTTCAAATGAAAGAGCTCAGCATGTTTACTTATGCTGGGTAAAACATACCTAAACATAACCTTCACTAATCAGGAGCTTAAGTCTGTATTTAAAGGTCTCCTCAATTGCAAATTCATCCCAGGAGCTGAAGCAAGGAGACTTCAAAAATCTAATTATTTTCTTAAATGATTTTCACCAGATGCTTTATACCTCTGTTTGGTGCCTGGTGCCTGAGAACACCATATGAAGGCAGGATAGCTGGGCTCCTGTGTGCCTCTCTCCATGGATGAGCAGTATATTCCAACCTCTGATTATAGGCAGAACATTTGCAATGTGCAATCTGACACACTGGTACTCACAATGATGACTACTGTGCACCTCAAGCATAAAGTTAACTATCCCTCTATTAGCCGTTTTCTCCCTAGTGGGAAAGTTTTCTTTACATTGAAATAATATAATACATTAAAGAGATACACAAATTTGAATATAATGTAAGATTCTCTTCTTCCTCTGCCTAGACTCTATTCTTTAACCTTGCAGGTAGAAATTCCTATTTCAAGGAGACAGGAGGGAAAAAACAAAGCAAGAGAGAGAGAGGGCAAAAACTAGGCTGTGAAATGGTGGTCTGGGGAAGTATGACAACTGAGTCAGTCCTCACTGATCACTGCTCTCCACACTCAATCCTTTCTGACTGGGCTGACAGCTGAGGTACTACTGCCAACTAAGTGCAATGTGGCCCTGGGAGTCACAGTTGCCACAAGACCCAGAGTGTCCATTCATATCTAAACCACCAGGTGAAGTCAACTGTAGCACAGATTTAGGTGGCAGAGTAGACCACACCATCAGATAAGCACATATTTTACTCAAATGAATGAAGCTTTGGATCTCCTTATTGCATTATAATATGAGGGGGAATATGGGATTAATAATTGGTTGATTATGTTAGTAGCTTTGATCTATGGAAACATATTGGTACAGTGGTCTCCTCTTTATTCATGATTTCACTTTCTGTGGTTTTAGTTACCCATGGTCAGCCATGATTCAAAAGCATTAAATGGAAGCTTCCAGAAAAAAAAAATCGTTCATAAATTTTAAACCATTTGTCATTCTGAATAATGTGATGGAATCACATGTTATCCCACCCAGAAGTGAATCATCTCTTTGTCCCTCATATTCACACTAATGACTACACTAATGAGTCTCATAGTAACCATCTTAGTTATTAGATCAACTGTGAGGTATCCTAGTACTTATTTTTAAATTAGCCTTATTTCACTTAATAATGGCCCTAAAGCACATGAGTAGTGATATTGACAGTTGGGAATTCAAAGAGACTATGAAGTGTTTTCTTTACAGGAAAAGGCAAAAGTACAATAAGTTACTTTTAGAGATAAACCACATTCACACAACTTTATCACAGGATACTATCATAATTGTTCTATTTTATTAGTTACTATGTTAATATATTACTTTAAATTAAACTTTATCATTGTTGTAGATAGATAGATAGATAGATAGATAGATAGATAGATAGATAGATAGATAAAAACATAGTATATACTGTGAGTAGTTTATATGATGCCTGTAGCCATACCATTGTGGTGTCAGATCCTATCAGAAGCTAAGCAGGGTCAGACCTGGTTAGTACTTGGATGGGAGACCACCTAGAAACACCAGGTGCTGTTGGCTTGGGAGAAGGACCCAGCAACCCATTCCCAAAATAATCAGCCATTGAAAGCCCTATGAATAGTAGAGAAGCACTGGCAATAGTGTTTTGTTTGTTGTACATAGGGTCGCTATGAGTCAGACATCAACTTGATGGCACCTAACAACACCAACAAAGTATTATATGAAGTTTCAGGCATCCACTAGGGATCTTGGAATATATTTTATCCCTTGCAAATAAGGGACAGATTACTGCATTACATTCGTAGATCTTACAATCTGAAGTGCTTCCCAAGATGCCTTAGGACTTTTTTCAGCCCTTGAAGAATTACTTGACCTTATGTTCATTACATTATGAGAAATATTGTATAATCTTACAAATATTTCATACATTTATCATAAGGGTACTCTTAATGATATTTGCCATATCACATAGTCTCCTATATGGGTAACTTAAATTTTAATATCCAAGACAAAAAAAGTCCTTGGGGATCTTGTTAAAGTGTACATTCTGATTTAGTTGTCTGAATGGAGCCTAAGATTCTGTTTTTATGGAAAATTTCCAAAAATGCCAATGCTGCTGGTCTGTGGACCACACTTTATAGGTGTCCTGTAGTAGAAATTGAGTTTTAGAAGTGTTGTGATTTCTGAACACTTTGTTTTCATTATGAAGTATTGTGAATTGCTTTGGATTGGGCCAAAAGTATGAAATTACTTTTTTACATTTTCACGTAAATTGGGCAAAATCCTACAGTGTAGCTATGTTGTTAGTTGCTGACTCATAGCAACTCTAAGTATGGCAGAATGGAACCCTACCTAACACTGTGCCATGCACATGATTGTTTTATGTTTGAGTCCATTGTTTCAGTCACTGTTTCTTCCTATATTGAGGCATGCCACATCAGCAAAAGGAGGTCCCAATGACATAACTCCATTTTAATCTTTAAAGTATACTCTACTTTGAGGAGGCAACTCTTCCTCATTCACTTCTTGAATGTCTTCCAGTCTGGAGAGCTCATTTTCCAGCACTATATTTGACCGTGGGTTTTCATAGGATTTTCAATGGCTACTTGTTTTGAGGCCTGCAGTTGTACCACTGTGGCATCTGATCCCACCAGATCTTGAAAGCTAAGCAGGGTCAGCCCTGGTTAGTACTTGGATGGGAGACTACCTGGGAACACCAGGTGCTGTAGGTTTGGGGGAAGGACCTGGCAGCTCACTCTCAAAAAACAATCCGCTTTTGAAAACTGTATGAATAGCAGAGAAACACCAACAACACTATTTCGCTTGTACGTAGGGTCCCGATTATTTGGACACCAACTTGAAGGCACCTAACAATAATAACAAAAATTATTTCAGAAGTGAGTTGCCAGGTCCTTTTCCCTAGCTTGCCTTAGTGTGGAAGCTCAACTGAAACTTGTTCTCCTTGAGTGGCCCTAATGGTATAGGAAATACTGGTGGCATAGCTTTCAGCACCACAGCAACACGCAAGCTCCCATGGCACAGCATGGCAAGCTGACAGACACATTGGAGAGTGAAGCCATAGTATAGTAATAATATAGCATAGTAATTATACTTTGGGGGGCTGGGATTTAGCTCAGTTGGTAGAGTGCCACTCTGCAGTCTCTGAGGTCCTGAGTTCGATTCCCAGCACCACAAAAATGGGAGAAGGACATGGCAATCCACTCCCAAGGCACTCCTGAAACAATCAGCCATTGAAAACCCCATGAGGGTTGCTATGAGTCAGACACGACTCAACAGACCCTAACAACAACAACAATAGTTATATTTTTTACTTTAAGTTGACAGGGCGCTTGTAACCAAAAGTGAGAACCAATTTTAGCAGAGTACATAGAATTACTTATATGATGAATAGTTTAGCCATAAACTTTTCCTACTTTATAAGTAAGGACTCTTTAATTAAAAGTAACAGAAATCTAGATTGACTTGCTTAAGAAAACAAATATAGATTTTCACATTTAGGAATTCCAGGTTAAGATCTTTCTCTGCTGACATGAGTGGATATAGCAACTCAAATAGTGACATCAGGCCTCAGTTATTTGCTCAATCTCTTATTTTGTTTGCTTCCATGAGAATTTCATTTTTAGACAGTCTATCTTTCCACCTACTTGCTCCTGGAGCTTCAGGATTAGAGGTTCTCTTCTTAGCAACTCCAACAGAAAAAGAATTTCTCCTTCCAGGAATTGAATTTCATTGCACTTCTTTGGCCAGAGAAATGGAAAGTTCTGGTTAATTAACCCTATTCTAATGTCCTATGTGGACTTGTATCCACTCTGTCAAATTAACTTTGGCTGAGAGTTTGCTAACGATTATTCTCCAAGAGAAAATTGGGTGGCTATTACCAGAATAAAGAAAGAATAATCCAAGCCTCTTTCTGAGATGCCTTATCTGCCAGGAAGATGATCAATCTCACCCTATTGTTGTCATCAGCATTGGTTTGAGGCTTGCTTTGGCATGATACATACCAAAAGAGCTATGCATTTTCTTTCCTTCTTTCTTTCTCCCCGCCCCTTCCTTCCTTCCTTTCTTTCTTTTTTTTTTTTTTTTTTTTTTCAGTACTGGGGGTTGAATCCAGGGCCTCAGGCTTGCATGCTTTGCAAGTGCTGGACCACTGAGCTGCACCCTCAGCCCATTTTTTTACTTTTTTGAGACAGGGTCTCTCTAAATTACACAGACTACCTCTCGTCTCGAACTTGTGATCCTCCTGCCTCCACCTCCCAAGCCGCTGGGATTATAGACGTTCACCACAGCGCCTGGCTGGCTGGCTGGCTTTCTTTCTTTCTTTCTTTCTTTCTTTCTTTCTTTCTTTCTTTCTTTCTTTCTTTTTCTTTTTGTACTAGGGGGCTGAGCCTAGGGCCTCCCATATATTTTGCAACCACTCTGCCACTAAGCTGCATCCTCAGCCTCATTTTTATTTTTATTTTTATTTTGAGACAGGGTCTCGCTAAGTTATGGAGGCTGCCTCTGGCTTTGATTTTGTGATCCCTCAACCTCTTCTCCCTCAAAGAGCCACTGGTATTACGGGCGTGCATCACTGTACCTGGCTGCTATGTGTCATTTCTAATTGGAAGTTTTAAGAACCTGAGCATGCTCTCTCATGATCCCTTGTTCCACTACAGTGTCCCATATAAGGACAGCTTTTTCAGCCTGGATCTTGGGGCAAAATATGAGTTAGCAAATATGGACAGGCAACAACATAAGCATGAAACAAGCTTTTGTTATTTCAAGACACTGACTACTAGGTTTGTTATTAAAGTAATTTTTAGCTTAGACAGACTGATAAAATAGGCAAAAATGAACACATATGCACAATAGTTCACTTATCTCATTTCAATATGCACATTAATTCTTTTCCAAGCAACCAATTGCAAAAATCCCCCCCCCAAAATTTAATGATATATTAAGTATCCAGCTAAAATCCTGCCCAAAGAAAGAAGAAAGAAAGAAAGAAAGAAAGAAAGAAAGAAAGAAAGAAGAAAGAAAAAGCAGAAGGAAGGAAAGAAGGAGAGGAAGGAAGGAAGGAAGGAAAGAAGGAAAGAAGGAAGGGAGAAAATCCTGTTCAGTTGCTTTCTGTAAATTCTGGTTCAGGATCTTTGGATGATGGGAATTTAGGTCAAGTTCAGATTTGTTTCTACTGTTGGAGCAACCTATGATTAAATGATATATTTAAATGCATTTCAATGATATATATATAACTATCCTCAACACATGAAAATCAATAAATTAAAAAAAGAATTTTAAACATAAACATTTTAAACATAAAACAAAACAAAATAAAATTCTCCTTTATTAGAGCCTTTTCAGCAGAGTGAGATCCTTGGTTCATCAACCTATCTTTTCTGATTTTTTTAACTCTATGTGGATCTTCATTATTTATTGACCTCCATTGTTCCATCTGAGAGTACTGGATAGATTTTTCTATCTGGAATTGGCCTGCTTTACCTAGTATTGGATTCCATCTGAACCTGTACCAGAATATTAAAGTATAAACCCCACGTAAGGAGTCCAAGGCCTGGGATTTAGCTCAGTTAGTAGAACATCACTCTGTAGTCTCTGAGGTCCTGGGTTTAATTCCTATTGTTGTTAGGTACCATCAGGTCGAGTCTGACTCATAGTAACCCTATGTATAGCAGATCAAAACATTTCCCGATTCTGTGCCAGGCACATGATCTTATTTATGTTTAAGCCCATTGTTGGAGACACTGTGTCAATCCATCTGGTGGAGGGCTTTCCGTTTTTTAGTTGGCCTGCCACTTTCCCAAACATGATGTCTTTCTCCAGGCATTGATCTCTCCTGACTATGTGTCCAAAATATGTAAGACACAGTCTGGCCAGTCTTTCTTCCATGGTGCACTCTAGTTGCACTTCTTCTAGGACAGATCTGTTGGTTCTTTTGGCAGTCCATGCTGTATTCAATAGACATCTCCATCACCTTAATTCAAAAGCATCAATTCTTTTCCTGTCTCCCTTATTCAATGTCCAGCTTTCATAACCATATGATGAACTAAAAATACCATGGCATGAGTCAGATGCACCTTCGTCTTCGATGTGACATCTTTACTTTTCAATACTCTAAAGAGATCTTTTGCCACAGCTTTTCCCAAAGCAATGCATCTTTTGATTTCTTGACCACTGCTTCCACAGGTGTTGACTATAGAGCCAAGCAAAGTAAAATCTTGGACAACCTCAATCTTTTCTCCATTTATTGTAAAGTTGCATCCTGACCCAGTCAAAAGGATTTTTGTTTTGTTGATGTTTAGTCTGCAACCCATATTGAAGGCTATGATCTTTGATCTTCATCAGTAAATGTTTTAAATCTTCTTCATTTTCAACAAGCAGAGTTGTGTCATCTGCATAACACAGGTTGTTAATGAGTCTTCCTCCAATTCTGTTGCTGGGTTCTTCCTCATACAGTCCAGCTGGAGAACAATGTGGCAATTCACTCCTGAGGCAATCCTGAAACAATCAGCCATTGAAAACCCTCTGAGGTTTACTATGAGTTGGACATGGCTGGAGGGCACCTAACAACAACAACAAAGAGTCCAAAGTTCCTTGACCCCTACCCTTAGACTACTCTTAATTTTGGTTTTTAACAATAAAAACCTTTACCAGAAAGAGTGGATGGGTGTAACATATCAGTCTTTGCTGAGGTCCTGTCTTGTCCTCCACACTAGTTCCTACCTTTTGCTAATGATGATCTAGACTAACCCAGTGAGCCTGGATTTATATCTATCCTTCAAAATTACAATCTCTCAACTTTCAGGCAGTTCCAGCCACAGGTCAGAAAGGATCCCCTTAGAGACAGAATGAAACAAAACAAATATACTTGTACTTTTTTTCCGCTTTGTTTTATATACTTACATAATCTAGTTTTAACTAAAATGAAGCTTGTCACTTTTTACAGAACCTGTGAATTACTCCAATTTATTTTGTGTGTGTGTTAGGGGGGTGTTGGGGATTGAAGCCAGGACTTTGTGTAAATCTTGGTATTTTTTCCTACCAAGTTACAAATCTCCAGCCTAGCAACTACATTGACTAATATTATCAAAGCATAAGACTTGGAGGTTAACCAACCACTTTGCTGTTATATCGCAAGGATTTCCAACTGCCCAGCCAGGAAGACAGTTCTTATTGTATCTCCAATTTCTTCAGCTCAACTGGTGATACAATTAAGGTTCTATGATTTGCAATACCTCACTTATTAAAACCTTAAAAAATTGGATTAGGATTATTTGTTTGAAAACAAGAAAAATCCCGTAGCTGATTAAAGTGAAAACTCTTTTCAAGATCTAGATTAACTAACTCACAGAAGTAAATGAAAAGTCAAACAACCAGACTTTGAGTGGAATGAGACCCAGAAAGCTCCAGGAACATGTGCAGCAGGAACTAATAGCTTTTATGTAGGGAGAGATTCCATAAGTAAGAGATGTCCACCACAGCACTGATATCCCTTATTTCTCTGTGTGGTGTTTTAACCACCAAAAATCCTTTGGGAACAAGAGCTTGAGAGCTTGAATAAAAAATAAATATATGATGTGCACATAAGGATGGCTGCAATTCTGCACTTTCTAGAGATTCGAGCAATTCGCAGTCTCTCATTTGAATCTAAATGATGTGGATGGCTATGCTATCTTAAATTCAATATATCTCAAACCAAACTCAGTACTTTCATTGTCCTTTTTTCCTGCTGTTATTACTCTTTTTCTCCCCTAAACCTGCCCTCTACCTTCTTCTTCTCCTCCATCTTCAAATTTCATTTAATGGAATCATCAATCCTCCCAAACATGGTGGGAATTTTGAAATAATTTTAATTCATCTTCTACTTCAATATACATTCTCAGCCCTGCAAATCATCTAATGCTGATTCTTTCTCTGAACTGTCTTTCATGATGTCTCTCCCTTTTAGCATCCTGCTGTCATTGCCTTAATCCAGGCTCTCTGCACTATTTTCTCAGAATTGTGTCCTATTTATTTGGAAATCTTCCTTGTTCTCTTCTTTGTACACTACCTACCACATGGCATGTACTGGTCAAATAGGTAAATAAATACATCTTTGTGTTGATTTGTAATCTTTTTGATAGTCATACCTGTTGGGCTCCTTGCTATGACAACAATGCCTAACATAGTGCCTGACACATAGCAGCTGTAAATAAATATGTGAGAATGAATGAATATCTAAGTGAATCACTTGTGCAAAACTTCAGGGCATCTACAAAATCATATTGTGTCTACATATAACAGCTCTTTGGCCTAGGAAATAAATTAGTGTGGCAAAAAGGTAGTTATAGAAGACTTTTCTCAAGAAGTGAATGCCTTTTAAATTGGACATTCTTATACACACATATGGAGGGAAAGATAGACTGAGCGTTTGCCCCAAAGGGAAAGCAAAGATTGGAAGTTTCTTTTGCTGCCATTCTCTACTCTGTGGGTTTTACAGAGGCTTTACCTGGACTACAGGGGTATTCTGCATGAGGATTACTATGGTAAGAGAGAACAGACAGAGGTGAGAACATAACCATGGCACTGAGGGAGAACAGTGGTGACAGATACTTCCTGCCCTTGGCTTTACATCTTAGCTGGGACTTTTTCACCTACTCTCAGTAATTATTAGTCCAACAAATCTATCATAAAGTTTTAGAGAAGACATAGGAACATTCAGTCCCAAACATATTCACTCATTATCCTTTGGGCCAAATCTCTTCTGAGTTAATTAAATTCAAATAAGTATCTTTCCATTCCCTGGGACTTGTGAGGCGGAGTCCAACACACTTGAAAAGTCACAAAACAGCCATTAGATGTTAATAACTAAGGACTGTTCCAACCTTTGTTGGTTTCAAATGAGAGGACCAGAGGCATAAAGCTCCATAGGGCATTGCTAACTTCCTGAGGCATTCAGCTGCTGAAAATGAATTCTTCAAATAATAGTTTCCTTTTTTCCAAAATTTAACTGGCTCAGGTATTTTTAGTTGAAAGGTCCTAATGAGACTTTACAGGAACATGCACAGCGAGAGGGGATCCTGGACAATAAATCACTGGAGGTGTGCCACCTTACTTCTGGAGATTTGAATAAATAACTTTGGTGATTTATAACAGATGTTTTTCCACTTAGTTGTAGCCCACCAAAGCACACATTAGACAGTCTGGTCTGTGAGAATGAGCGTTAGAGCCGTTTCTGTCTTATTCACTGCTGTCTAAACAGCACCTAACAGTGCCAGGCAGATAGTAGGTGCTTAATATTTTTAAGTGGATAAATTAAAGTCCTATCTAAATATGGTGCAATCTTCTCTGGCCAGTCCTACCAAAAAGAGGTCAGTCACTAGAATTTGAGTTCCCTAGCACAGAAGATAGAACCTGTTTTGAGTGGCTACTAGGCTATGATAGAGAGGAAAGGTTGAAGTTCATTTTTAAAATGTTGAGCCTGAATTGCTTTGATTAGGTGTTAGAGATCCTGCCTCCCCTCCAGCTTTAGTCCTTTCTTCACATTTCATTCACGCTTCAACTCATTTCGTTTCGGTTTAAAATCCCAATTCCCCAAGTAACCAGAATTCTCAAAGCCCAGCAAATAATTCAACCATTAAAACCAGGGTTCTATTTTTAGGCCTCAACTCACTTGCCCTTTGTACAAACTGAAGATAAGGGTAGATCTAGAGCTAAAATGACCATAGAATTTATTGTCCCAACAGAGACATTGCTAAATATGGAAAGGGCATTATTAGTGATTATGTCCATCACGATTATGTTAGGATAAGCCTGGACTAGCCAAAATGTTTGTTTTCCAGAGCGATAAAAATATGTCAGGTCTGAAAATTGTCCCAGAGCAACACAAGCACATCCTGAGAAATGATGGCACTAAGTTGTAATATTGAGAAGCAAAGAAATTAAGAGTCTAATTATTCAAGAACAGCAACATCTTTTCAGTCCCCATCAGCACTGGGCACATGCTGGGAGTGCAGCTTCCCCTGTGAAGGTCCAAATAGCAGGTCAGGAAGGGTAGGGTGTGGGGAGGTGGGTAGCATTATGGTTCCTGGGCAAACATGCTAAAGCTGCTTTGTGGATGAAATTTAAAGTACTAAAGAAAACCTGACTCCCAATTCTGCCTATATTTTACCCTAGAAAAGAAAGTTGATAAGATAAAGACAAGTAGTTGCTTCTGTATTCCATAAATTGTTGAAATGCAGTACCTGCTGGTGTTATGAAGGAGTGGGAAAGAGATTTCAGACTCATTATTTCAATTGTTTTTTGTTTTGTTTTGTTTTGTTTTTTGTAGTACTTGGTGGGTGAACCCAGGGCCTCACACATACTTTGCAGTGCTCCAACTCTGGGCTGTGGCCCTAGACCATTATTTAGTTTTTGATACTGAGACAGTGTTTCACTAAATTATGCAGATTCCCTGAGACCTCAAATTCGTGATCCTCCTGCCTCAGCCTCCTGAGTCTCTGGGATTATAGGCATGAGCCACTGCACCCAACCCTTTTTATTTAGTTTTTAATTAGCAGGAAATGAGAAAAAGCAAATGATAACAATGAGATTGTAATATGGAATAACTCTTAATGTCTAAGACTAAGTGACAGGTAAAGCTCAGTATCAGATTGAGACCATGAATAATTTTAATTGTTATTTCCACAAAGCTTCCCTCAGGGGAAAGATGAACATCTTTTGAACATTATTTTTTAATTAAAATGTATCATTGTGTTTTTTTAAGCATAGTATACGTAAAGAAGATTAAAAGTGTCTACTACTAGATTTTTGCTATAGTAGGTTTACCCTAAATATTTCATTTTTCTCAAATTTACCTGTCAGGATGTTTGTTACATGTTATCAATTTGAAGTTTTCAAATACCAAACTGCTGCAGACAATATTGATGTGTTGAACCATTTCTAAAATTATACACCACCTGAGGAAAAGTTTCTTAGTGAGTCTAAAAGCCACTTCATTGTCTTTAAAAAAAGAGAACAAAATACAAAATGAACTTTAGACTTTGAACAAGTACATTTGCCAAAATACTAGTAATACTGTCAAATATTGTCTTTGTGCTTTTGATTTGTGAAAAAAAAAATGTTTCCTTAAGAAGTAATAATAGATTCACAGGTAATTGTTTTTATTCCAAGCTCAAAATTATAGCTTCTATTTGAGCAATTTATACAATGTGAATACTGAAGACATTCTTTGAAATAATCTGCTTAATCATATCATATACACCTACCTGTAATGTATAGTTCTGTAAGACTATTATTTAGTCTTTAAAAACTACCACTAATATTTTCTGATCCACAAAGACATTGGCTACTTGTTCTGTTCAGTGAAGGAAATAAGAAAAGTAGACATAGGAGGTGAGGCTCTAAAAGAGAGTAAAAGAATAGAGGAAATGCCCCCAAATAAAAAGTTTACAGCTCGTTCTGTTTGATTGAATTTTACAATGTCCAGAGAGGGGAAAATGTGAAGCCCCATTAAGAAGCACATTTAAATCTGTGTTCTGAACCTCCTAGGCTGGTTGTTTTATAATCTGAACTACTGAAGTAAGGCATATGAAAGCCCTAAGCTTTAATTAGAGTAAGTCATATGGTGGCTTGAGCACCAGGAACAAAACCTACTGATGGTGATAAAAACAGCAAAAAAAGACAAAGGATTGTGTTTTAGGGACACACTTGAACAGTAAATATTTCTCCCCTCCCCCATTCTGTTCTAAAATGAAAGGAAGTGGGTGTTGGTCCTTTTGCTGGAGTGGGGTAAATAGAATCCACCAGAGCTATTTGGAGGTATCAGTTGGGTAAACCAAAATGATTTGTCAGATAAGTCTAAGAAAGCTCTTAAATGTCATTTAGTTACTGTGGAACCCTCAAAAAGTTTATGACAGTCCACAGCTCTGGAACTGCTGATGCCTGAAGAGAGAGGAAAAATGTTTTCCTTTGATTGCTAAGGAAAGTCAGGATTGGACTGAACAGTGATAGGAAATCAATACATATTCACCACAGAATGTACAATGAACTCTATAGTTAAATATTGGGTTAACTTTATTCCATGTTATGTCCATTTGTTTATGGTGAGTAATTTAAGATACGTTAGCATTTTATGTTTATTGCTTTAATAAATAATAATATTTCATAGAAAAACTTTGTTGTTGTTGTTGTTGTTAGGTGCAGGGGAGTCAGGATTGCCTCATAGCGACCTTCATAGGTTTTTCAATGACTGATTGTTTTGAGATTGCTCCGAGAATGGATTGCCACATCCTTCACCCATTTATGCGATGCTGAGGATCCAACCCAGGTCCTCAGAGAGTTTGGAGCAGCCCTCTACCAACTGAGCTAAACCCCAACCCATAAAAGTTTAAATGAATGAAATACAAAACACATGGTCTCAGATCTAACTATGCCACCCAGCAGAAATCTAGTCAGTGGATCTGTATAATCATAACCCAAGGCTCATATTTGTAGGATGAATTAGAGTCATATAGAGTCATATAGTCATATAGAGTCATGAGGTAAAAAACCACATTTCCATCAATCTAATTCTGCAGATCCAAATTCAAAATTGATGTGGACAAAACACTAGAGAAAACATACGGTTAGAAATAAAGTTCTCCATTTCCTCTATATTTTTATGGCTTTGGTGTTTTCCTCAGAATTCTGAACTGGCTTCCTATCCTACAGAAATAAAATTTTGAGAACTGACCATCAGTCAACAAATACGTTTTGTTCATCTACAATGCACAAGTAAAGCAAGTTTTCTTCAAGCTGCAGGTGCAACTTAGGATCCCATTAGCATTACTTCTCTTGGTTTTCCTTTAACTCCGTGAGGTCTCTGTCCCTGACATATTAGTACTTTTCAAAATTTCCCACACCTTCAAGAACAGAGGTTTCAGTTGAACTCATGAGTAATTGATTTAGTTTCTTATATTGACTTAAGGCTCCTATACAAGAAAATACAAAACGTTATGAGTTCAGTTGGCATCAGAAACTGGTGACGAATTTCACATCTGTGCAAAGCTTGGGGCCTCAGACTACTGCTAAACTACTGACTCAGGTTGCCCTGGTCATGCTCTTGAAGTCTGGTGTGCCCTAGTCACCAAAGCAATAGTGCCCTTCATACACTGTTGAAACTGGGTTGTATTATTTGAAGTCCTCAATTCACTGAAGCCACTAGATATTCCATGTGACAAATATTTAATGCCCTTTCCACCACTAAGATATTTTTGTGTGTAAATAAACCTCAGCTTTGTTTTCTTTGTTTTATGTTTTATTTATTTTTATCTATAACTTCATCCTGCAGGTTTCAAGTCCATTCAGTCATCAGATAAACCCAGAACTTGACCTCTGAAACTATCCTTTCTCTTTTAGAAAGGTGATATTATTTTGAACCACATTTTTGTTTGCCATAACCTCACATCCCCGAGGATGCATTAGTTCACAGAAGCGACCAAGACCTGCACGTGGACTTCTGTACAGGGAGCCCCTTGATGCCATTGTAACTTTTGACCATGATTTATCACAAAATATAGAAGTAAAAACAAAGAGGTATGAGGCAAAAATCATGTCCTTGGAGAATGTTCAGAGAAGATAAGACACAGCAAATAATTATGGCGTGAACTCAACGTGATGTCCATCACACAGATAACCAAGAGAAGAACTGACACAAATACAGTCTAGCAAATATTGTCACATCCCACTGAGGATAAGGGCTTACGGCTTTTCCTGCCTTCACCTGCACAGGGGCCTCTTCAGTGCAACAAGTTTAGCCATGCTGCCCATATATCCTGTACCCACTTCTCATCCGTGATTGAAGGCTCAGCCTTCTGAGTTTCTGGGATTACAAGCATGTGCCCAAGTGCCACGCTTGAAATTTGGACCCTTCCGTTGCTTGTTAATCTCACTGCAAGGAGAATCAATAAAATAAGAAGTACATAGATAAGAAAATCTTTTGAAGAGATTGTAACTCAAAAGGTATATTGGGAAAATATAGTTTTTCTTTTAAAGAAGTAATTCCACAGAAAAATTATAACTAAATCCAAAAGACATTAAATACCTAGTTGTTGTTGTTAGGTGCTGTCAAGTCGGTATCCGACTCAGCGACCCTCTGTACAACAGGGGAAACATTATTGTCAGTGCTTCTCTGCTGTTCATAGGGTTTTCAATGGCAGATTGATTTTTGGGAGGGGGTTGCCAGGTCCTTCTCCCAAGCCTACAGCTTCTGGTGTTCCCAGGCAGTCTCCCATCCAGGTACTAACCAGGCCCGACCCTGCTTAGCTTCCGAGATCTAATGGGATCAGATGCCACAGGGCTATGGCTGCAGGCAAAGATACCTAGTAGCCTATAGAAATAACTTTTACATTATTTTAGTATCAAGGAACTCAAAGCAGATTAAGTAACTTCCTTAAAATACTGAAAACTGATTCTCTCCTCATAACTCAGTGAATCTTACAAAGAACAAGTGTCCCAAATGATAACTGCTCTACAGAATGTGTCTTAGTTTTGTAAACTGCTCCTGAGCTTCCTGTATTACAAGAGCATCAGAATTTTATGAATAGGCTGGGGCCACCGCTCAGTGATTGAGTGCTTGCAAGACAAGCGTGCGTGAGACCCCGGGTTCAACTCTCCAGTACTGCCCAGTACTACAAAAAATAAAATAAAATAAAAAGAATTTTATAAATACTAACCCTGTCCTGGCTTTATTAAGTTCTGCTCCAGATATAAATCACCTTTAAAATTAAAAAAAAAATTATGCCTATTGTCCAACAAAAATATCATCTTTCCCAGTAGAGACTGTAACCAGACTTTAGGACTCAATATCAGAAAACTGTCCATTCTCTCCAAATTTAATCACAGATTCAGTGCAACTCCACTCAAAAAAGTCAACAATTTTTCTATGTAATTTGACAAGTTAATTTTCAAGTTTAGATGGAAGAATAAAGGGCCAAGTAAAGTGAGAGCTTAGCACAGGAGATATCAAACCTTCTAAAACAAAAGTAATAAAGATAAAAAAGATTTGCCCAGAGAAAGACAAATATGCTGAGGAAACAAAATAGAAATTCTAGAAATTAATCTGTCTGTACAGAAATTTTATAATAAGGCACCATTGAAGCTCAGTGGTAAAAGGAGGGACTGTTTGTAAATGGTACTAGCACATTTAATTATTGATATAAAATAAGGGAACTGGGATTCCTACTCCACATCCATTACAAGTATCTCTTTAGGGTAGAATAAAGACTTAAATATTTAAAACAAAACTACAAACTTGTCAAAGTTAATGTAAGGAATATCTTAATTACCTCAGGATAGGAAATTTAAAAACAGACATGAAAGGATAAACTATGAAAGAAAGACTGATAAGACTTCCACATTAAAATAAAAAAAAACTTCTGATCATCAAAGAAACTATTAAAAAGTTAATGGACAAACCTCAGATAGGAAGGATGAGTTTGAAAAATACAAAACCAACAAAGATTTGGTTTGAAAAGTTTATTAAAAAAAAAAAAACTTTTACAAGTGAGTTTAAAAATGGCAATGTAATGACGTGTTGTTGTTGTTGTTAGGTGCCCAGGATTTGGATAGGACTCACAGTGACCCAATTTACAACAGATGAAATAATACCTGACACTAAGCCATACTCAGCACTTCATCAGTCATAGGGTTTTCGATGGCTGGTTGTTAGCAAAAGATATGGGTAGGAATTTTTCAGAAGCATAATGGATGCATAAGATATGAATATATGAAGAATGCTCAACCTCATTAAGAATCAGAGAGATTTAAGTAGAACTACAATAAAGCAGTATTTCACAGACACCCAAGACATACATTACTGAATACACAGCCCATATATACAGTTTAACTTGTGTCATAGCTTTTTCATTCTGAAGATGAGAATAATTCTTTTCACTCATGTTTCCACAGTCTGGTCTGTTATTCTATGTTTGTTTAAATTCTAATACCTTACCTTGCCATTACATCCCTTTTTCTCACCCTTGTATCAGCTTCTAATGGGTTTAGCAGGAAACGGACATTCCTGTTTAACTTGCACAAACTTGTGAGAACATAAAAGGGATAGAATTGGAAATGGAAATTTCAGGCCACCAGATGTCTTCATGCATATACATAAATAATACTGCCATAAAATTGACCCCAGACTGCCTTTTAAGTAGGAAAACACTCTCCTTTTATCCAATACGGGTAATTATACATGATTCATTTGCTACTAATTTGCTGAAAACTCAGTTCAGAAAATGCCAACTATACATACATTAAGCCTTAAGTTAGCACATGACATTCAACAGAATCCGTTCGTTCTGATATTTTTCTAGTAAGGAGTCCTTAGACTGTGTTTCCTCCTCTGTTTAATGAGCTTTTAATTCATAAAATCTACAGTTCCTCTCAAATCTAAGGTTTCAGCTCTGTGATTTCACTGTGAGGTATTGTTTACTTCTATAAAAATAGGTTGAAGAGTTATTATGTCTCTCTTTCTCTCTAGCCCTTCTGTGTCTGAGGGAAGCTCTTTCTTTCCTACTCATTTCTTCCCTTCTTTCTATCTCTGTCCCTCACTCTTGCTCTGTTACACTCTATTGCTCTCTTGCTCACTCTACTTGAATAATAATAAAAATCCTAAACAAATTAGAAATTTCTACCAACTTCATAAAACACTTAAACTAGCACGCTAGTTTTCTTTATGATATAACATGTAGTCTAAACATTAATGAAATAAGGTAACTAGTATTTCTACTTCTTACCATGGTGTTACAAAATGAGATTTTTCCCCAAAAATGAACAAATGATCAACCTTGACTTTTATCATTTACTAGCCTCTCCTAAAATTTCCAGGAATTTTTCAAAGTTAGCGAAGCAATAACTCATGCCCTAATCTGGCAGCAGGAGAGCTCACAGGTGGCTTACCCTTTGCCTGTGCTTCTTCCCTGGCTCCCTGGGAAGCCATGTGGGAGCAACTTTACCTCTCATTTGCCTTTCCTGAGTAGGTCAGCGACCCTACCATGACGCTGACCCCAAATGCTGACAATGCCCTATTCTGTCAGTGCCAAAGAATCCCTGAACTCCAGTAGAGGTAGGGAGAATCCCTCCTTTCTAAGATATCCCGTCCTTTTAGCATCTGGGCAATGAGGAAGTTCTGAACCTCCTGGCATCTGGATTCTTCACAGAAAAGACCACTGCCAAATTTTTAGCTGGATCTAGTGGAACCCAAGGTTCACTCTCAGCTCAAGGGGCATGTGTAAAAGAGACACATAACCCATCTCCCATGTTATTTATCTCCTAAAAACCTTTCCCTATTGGAGAACTTGTTGTTGTTGTTGTTAGGTGCCGTCGAGTCAGTATCCGACTCATAGTGACATTCTGTACAAAGGGAAACACTATTGTCAGTACTTCTCTGCTGTTCATAGGGTTTTCAATGGCAGATTGATTTTTGGGAGGGGGTTGCCAGGTCCTTCTCCCAAGCCTACAGCTTCTGGTGTTCCCAGGCAGTCTCCCATCCAGGTACTAACCAGGCCCGACCCTGCTTAGCTTCCGAGATCTGATGGGATCGGATGCCACGGGGCTATGGCTGCCGGCTTGGAGAACTTAGGGGCTGGGATTTAGCTCAGTTGGTAGAGCGCTGCACTGCAGTCTCTGAGGTCCCAAGTTCAATTCCCAGCACCGCAAAAATGGGAGAAGGGCCTGGCAATCAACTCCCTAAGGCAATCCCAAAACAGTCAGCCATTGAAAACCCTATGAGGGTTGCTATGGGTCAGATACCGACTCGATGGCATCTAACAACAACAACATTGGACAACTTAGAATCCGCCTTTCCTTCCAGCCCTCAAAACCACCCCCTCTTCCCCCTCAACATTCCACTTAAAAACGATGACTTCCATGTGTGTCAAAAGACATAAGCAGATCCTGAGAGGAGATAGCATCCCAGGAAGTACAGCCATTGCTAGAGGTCTTGTTAAATAATTAATTGGACTGCCCCACCAGACCTGGAATTTGAACTTGATGAGAAATCTGGGCAGAGGATACTGACTGCTTGTTTCTCATCCCAAGTGGAAAAGAAACCTACACTTGCCTTACTTCAAGGTCTAGCCCACACTTTGCATCCATTCTAGTAATTTTATTTCATTTTTTCATTTATCTACTATGCTGAAAATTTTTTCACCACATATAAATACAGTGTAAAACATTTGAAGGCTGTACAGAAATATAAAAAAGAAATTGAAGATACATCTCACTGAAGCAATTACTGTTAAGATCCTGGCATGTCTATTTCATGTTTCCCTTATGAAAATATGCAAGTAAAAATTAATTTTACTTGCACGGGATACTGTACTTCCACTTACAACTTGAAAATTTAAGTTATCTTCTTTTTTAACCTTCTCTGTAGGTGCTCTTATAAATGTCTTTATTCCTCATATTGTTCAAAAAGAGAGCTTATTATGGGTTTGTTTTTCTTTTTCTCATTTTGGCTGTATAGTAGCCTTATAAACAAGTATCCATGTATCCACCATTTGTTGTTAGGTACCATCGAGTTGCTCATTAAAAATAAAATATTATCAATACAACCCACATCCCCTCCTCGTCCATCTCCAATTTCATTCCTCCACACACATATTAACTGCTGTCCTCATCTGGTAATTGTCAATCCACAGGTACCTTTATATGTGTGTCATGAAACAACATAGGCAGGCCACTGCTTTATATGCTCTTAACCATTGTGCCAATAGTCACATTGCAGATATTTCTCTACACCCTTTGTTTGATTCACTTGGTGTGCATTAATATGATTAAGTCTAGTTTACTGCTTTTTCCTACTATGTAGCATCTCCTATATTGATATACATCAGGTCACCTATTCCTCTTATAATGAACATTTACTGTACACTGCTTTGAAGTTTTTGTGTGAATATTTTTATCCAGATTGAGAATAAGTATAATAAGCAGTTTAGAATGTGGCCTGGGACATCAAACTGCACGAATGTGATGCCCAGCTGTGTCATTTAGTAGCTAAGAAACTTTGCCACATTATTGAATGTCTTTGTGCCTCAATTCTTATTTTAAAATATACAGAATCATAGTATCAAATTCATAAGATTATTAAGAATTAGCTGCAACCACGTGTACCTGAGAGTTTGTAAACCCAAAATAGTCAAATCCAGCATTTTTATATGGTGTAACCCCACAAATGATTTAATTCATATGATATGTTTATAATGGTGCCTATATGGTAAATGTTCCATAAATATTAGCTGTAATAATAATGCCGTTGTTGGTGGTGGTGCCGTTCATTGGGCTCTGACTCATAGCAGCCCTATATATAACAGAACGAAACTCTCCTTGACAGTGTATCATGCCTGGCACTGTTGTCAGTGTTTCTCTGCTATTCATAGGGTTTTTCATTGCTGATTGTTTGGGAGTGGGCTGCCGGGGTCCTTCTCTCAAGCCTACAGCACCTGGTGTTGCCAGGAGGTCTCCCATCCCAGGACTAATCAGGCCTGACTCTGCTTGGCTTCTGAGATCTGATGGGATCAGATGCCAGTGTGGTATAGCTACAGACTCTTGGACATGTTGTTATTATCATTGTAAGAGACCATAAATATTCTGAGATGCATACATACAAAGAGGCATCATCATCACCATCACTATTATCATTATATACAGCCAACCACGCTGTTGTCCAATCTCTTCAGATCTTGGAGGCTAACCGGGATCAGTCCTGGTAGGTCCTTGGATGAGCGACCTCCTGGGGATAATGAGTGCTGTCAGCTTCACAGAAGGACCCAGAAGCCATTGAAAACCCTATGAATAGCACAGAAGCACTTGACAGTGCAAGGCATGGCACAGTGTCAGTGTTTTGTTCTGGTGTACAGAGGGTCACTATGAGTCGGATCTGACTCCATGGCATCTAACAACAACACAACATATATCAAGTCATAGAACCTGCTAGGTAGGCTTAGAATGTAGTTCAGTGGTAGAGCACTTGCCTAACATGAGCCAGGCTCTGGATTCTAGCCTCAGTGCCATAATTAATTAATTAATTAATTAATACTAAATCAAAGAGCTACACAAAGAACTATGCAATCAAATTTTTCTTCCAGAATGTTCTCCAGAGTCTTCCTATTCAAGATACATTTTGTAGTTTCATATGTTTGGGTCTTCTTTAATACCATTCATTAAAATTTTATAATATTGTTTCTGAAGGTTACTAGGTTTTCTGTCCTCTTTCTTTTCTGTCTTCTTCTTCTCCAGATTTGAAGGCAAACACTCTTCTGATATCAGGAGCATAATATCCTGTGACCTCCTCAGGTTTCTAAGACATTAGCATACTTCATTCAACTGGTCCCATGTCTTCTTCTCTTTCTTAGCTCTGAAAATCTTGCTAAACTCTTTTGGAGTTATTGCCCTCAGCTCTTGAACACTGTTTCCTGGATTTTCCTCGGTTCACAGAGGAGGACTCTGCTGTAACTCTGTCCCAGAGGGAGGCCTACAGCAGCTCTTGCCCTGTCTGCCTGGAGCTCCTGACTGTCTCAACAGCCACATTGGTAACTGGGCTGAGCTGCTGCTCTCTCTAAATCTCCCTCCTTACTCTTCTCTCTCCCTTTTTAGAAGGACATGAAATTTATTCTGCTACATAAGATAAGTTCTTTTAGTCCCCAAACAAGACTTTTCCTAGGAACAGATATATAACTGTTAAAAATGGCCAATTAAACCAAGCTTTCCTTTGTTAAATAGCAAATGATAAGATCCAGAAATTTATTAATGATAATGGAATCCTAAGTTAATGTAAGTAATGCAGATCTCTCTTCCACAAGAGAGTCCTCACTTTCCTGAGCCTCTCTGCACTGTACAACAGGACCACCTCCCTCTCTAGCTCAGATCCTTAATCTCGTTGGCCATCCTCCATCTCTTAGCCATATTTCATCACTTTCCTTTTTGTTCAAGGCACATGACATTTCAGTTCTTTGAACATCATAGAATCTCTTCTCCATATGTTTTTCCATCTTTGTGAAATGCCCTTCCAGCCTTTTTACACAGGAATACCTGCTTATCTTAGCCTGCAGCTGTAGCACTGTGGCACCCGATCCCATCAGATCTCAGAAGCTAAGCAGGGTTGGGCCTGGTTAGTACTTGGATGGGAGACTGCCTGGGAATGCCAGATACTATAGGCTTGGGAGACGGGCCCAGTAACCCACTCCAAAAACCAATCTGGCATTGAAAACCCTATGAATAGCAGAGAAGCACTGACAATAGTGTTTCATGTGTTGTATGTAGGGTTTCTATGAGTCAGATACCAACTCGATGGCGCCTAACAGCAACAACATCTGCTTATCTTAAATGCTGCTTACTCAGGAAGTCTTCTCTGACCATGCAGCCTGGTTAGGTCCATATACATTTTCATTACAACCATTAATTGTCCTGCATTATAATATGTATACACACATATGAAATATCTGTGTAAGAATATGTTTATACTTTATGTCCACCATAAGACTCCAAATTCCATAAATCAGAAACTATATAACTTTATTACTGGCTACCACATCTCTGGAATTACTATATAGTGGCATAGTATCATTTGAATATTGGATTAAAATTTTCTAACACATAATCCATTCAGAAAAGAATATATATGGTGGGAGCTAAATTAACTTTTTCTGTTTACAGAAAGAGATCCATTGGAAGCTTTACTTCAATTGAGAACATCCTCAGCTTTGGAGGGAAACAGATCTCAAGTTTGGATAATGTCAACAAGTATTAGCATAATTTGCCATGTGGGGCCATATTATAGACTTTCAAAAATATTTTGGTATTCTAACATATTTAAGTGGAAATTATCATTCAGAATTGCCTATATTTTCTTGCACATATCAATATCCCTGAAGGAAAAGGCAAGATACCTTTCCATTAGATTGATTTATGCTTTGAATAACGATAAAAATTTATAAGATCAAAGCAAAACGTCAATATAGGTTAGTAGGATATTTAATAAAAGCTTTTTTATGTGTTATGGCTTATAGGTAGCTAATGCTCATTTTTATTATATCATGGCAAAACCCTGTCTGCTACCACAGGAATCTGTGATGACTTTGAGCTTGAATTCTAGATACTCCAGCTTCCTGAAGAGCAGGCAGCCATACCTTTACAGGGGCCACTTCCAGCAGAGCTGATGAAAAGCCACTGAACAGTTCATTGGAGAACTGTTCAGCTCAGAGGAAGAATTATATAACCAAATTCTTTCATTTTTAAAATTTTATTTTCTATGTCTCTGAGAAATAAAAAAATACTGCATATAGCCATTAGATAAGGATCATAATCCTTACTGGTAATATTTGCTACTTAATAACAGGCAGATATGGCTTCTGACAAATGGCTTATAAGATACTAAAATTAATTCTGTGGATAATATAATAATATGATTTTATAAGTAAGAGTTGACAGAAAGACAAAAACAATGAGAACGCAGCAAAGGGAAAGTTGTAAATATAGGTTTAAACCATAGATATACAGACATTTTTATTCATTTTTTGTATCCCTCTGTGACTAATATAAATGTCAGAGGCTCCACATCCTAAATTATCATTACTGCTTTTTTTGTCTCTTTTCTGCCTGAGGAATTTGAAAGCCACTGTTTTTCACTGTTTCAAAGCACTTACCTCATGGTGGCTGTGTTGTATGTGTTGAGATGACAAGGTGCCTGTAATCTATCATGGCTCTTCTACACTGTGAACTGGGGATTAGATTCACATTTTATAAGATTTAGAAAAGTGTAGAACCAACTTTTTACACAATCACCCAGTAGCAGAATAAATCTCAAATAGAATATCAGCTAGTTCTCTCTCTCTCCTCTTTTTTCCTTTCTTCTTTGCCTTCTTCCCTCCCTCTTTCCTCCTTTCCTTTTATGACCTATCTATATTTAGCAAGGGCTGGGATTTAGCTCAGTTGGTAGAGCACTGCGCTGCAGTTTTTGAGGTCCCAAGTTCAATTCCCAGCATGGCAAAAATGGGAGAAGGGTCTGGCAATCCACTCCCAAGGCAATCTGAGAAACAGTCAGCCATTGAAAACCCTGTGAGGGTTGCTATGAGTCGGATACCGACTCGACGGCACCTAACAACAACATATTTAGCAATGTCTTTATCATCTATCCATCATTTTCTCCCTCTGTCTCTCCCTCCCTCTAATATCTGAATAATATAATGTTCCTTTTTTTATTATGCCTGTGCACCAGCACTGTCCTGTAGAACTTTCTGTGATGCTGGTGATATTCCATATCTGTCCTGTGTGCTACAGCAGCCAGTAGATACACTTGAGCTATTGAGGTATTTCAAACATTAAGCACTTCAAATCCAACTAGCAAAACTGAGAAGGTGAAGTTTATTTATCTCTAATTAATTTTAAACTTACACTTGAAAAACTATAGATGGCTAGTGGCTAAAATATACACATGAACAAAATGCACTCTTAATCTTTGGATTACACATCCTAGGGTGCTTGCACTGACAACATTCTGAACTAGATATTTAGATATTTAGAGGTTTGAGGAATTGAGAAGCACATTGTTCCTTATCAAACATGAGCTCAAGAAACTAGCAATACAGCAGAAAGTCAGGTCAGATAAAGCAAATTCATATATGCATTAAACGATTAAGGGCCACAAGGCAGCAAAACATGCATTTCTCACAAGCATATTAAACAATTCTGCAAAATATAGTAAATGAATGTTTTATAAAGTAAGTTATGTTTTTTGGCTCTGTTTACAGATTCCATAAAATAGATGCCCCCTTTTTTGTGGTTCTGGGGGGCTGAACCTAGGACCTCATGCATACTTTCCAAGTATTCTACCACTGAGCTACAACCCTCAGCACCCTTTTAATTTTTATCTTGGGATAGAGTCTCACTAGTTCACACAGGCTGCCTCTAACCTTAAACTTGTGATCCTCCTTGCTCTGTCTCCCAAGTCATTGAGAATACAGGTGTGTGCCATAGCGCCTGGCGAAAATGCCCTTTTGAAATATGCTATGAGTGTTTTCTAGATGAGGATCTCTGTGTGTGTGTGTGTGTGTGTGTGTGTGTGTGTGTGTGTGTTGACTGTCTTGCTTTTTTAGAATATTTTACAGAAATATTTGGAAGCTGAAGTCTAATACAGCACCTTGACTACTCTTGTTTAGAATATTCCTACCTATATTTGTTTAATGATGAAAGCCTGTGGCTCTTAGAGTTTGAATATCTCACAAATTGTTTTCTTCTTATAATTTGAATTTTGAATAATTGAGGTATTTAATTTCCTTTTGCCCAGTCATTTCAATACCTCAAGGAGTTATTATTTATTCTGTACCTACATTCAGCAAGGATTTATGGTGGACACTGAACACATTCAGTAATTACAATAGTCACTTTTGTAGATGGAAAGCCTAATTCGATCGTTCATGCACAGAAAAGACTTCTCAATTCTTTATTATCCACACTAATGGATGGAAGCAATCGAGCACATAATTTGAGTCAGTGAATAGACTCAAATCCATTTCACATTTTACTTTGGAATATGCTTCAATATTTACATTTGAACATAGGGGTGATTGATGTTTAGCCATTTGATCTGAATGATGAAAGTAAACCTGTAGAAAGTTTGTCTGATGGAGGGGGAAGGATTTCAGGCTTCACACTATCTCCCTCTCCTCAGAATTCTAACCTTCTTCACAATTCACCTTTAAAAATGAAATGCATCGCTTAACATACTGACCAGAAACAAGAGCCCAGAACAGAATTTCCTTATCTTTAAATTTCTGACTCAGACCTTTGTTGTGGAAGAGAGGCAAATATGAATTAAGATGTTTTTTGTTTGTTTGTTTTGTTTAGACCATTTCTTTTCCAGTTACTTCTGGAAAAGAAAGGTTTAATTAGTCATGATAGATGATAATGATATTAAGATTCTGTATGTACACTCTCTTTGAAAAGCAATAAAAAATCCCTTATGTCATAGCTAGTTTCCACTGGTCAAGTACTTCTGTCACTGTTTTTCACAATGCAGAAGCTTGTTTTCTTTCTTTCTTAGCATATTGTAACAGGGTAGCCACTACTGTAGGAATTTTACAGACTACTAAACTGATGTTAGTGCAATAAAGCAAGATAGACTAGGGAGAAGGACACAGCAGCCCACTCCCAAACTATTAGCCACTGAAAATCCTATAATAGCAAGGAGCATTGTCAAATATAGTGCCAGAAAATGAGACCCCCAGACTGGAAGACATTCAGAAGATGACTGGAGAAGAGTTGCCTCCTCAAAGTAGAGTTGATTTTAATGATGGGAATGGAGTAGAGCCCCTAGGACCTCCATTTGCTGATGGTGGCATGACTCAAAAGTGAAAAGAAGCACAGTGGATGCAATAATGGACTCAAACATAAAAAGATCATGTGCATGGCACAGAGTTGGGTAGTATTTTGTTCTGTTATACATACGTTTGCTATGAGTTGGACTTGATTCAATGGCACCTAACAACAACAGCAAAAGCATGAAATAAAAACAGCAAATGGTTGAAATGTGCTTGTATTATACCAAAAAATGCATATGAACCTTTGTGGCAAGGAGAACTAAGATCAGATATGTGTTTATACATACAAATATGTACGATAATATGCACATATACACACATGATCAATCTGCTAATGATCTTTTGGTTTTATTTTTCCTACAGCAATTAAAAGTGTATTGATAATAATACATCTTAATAAAATAAAATTGGGCACCTTCTCTCTTGAAGACGGCAGAATTCCAGGAGTGTCATCTGATCTTATAATGTCTATTAAAAAGTAAATTGTTATTGTGATAATACATACATGCATACATGCCATATTTTTAGAGGATTATTTTATGTGTAGAGTGTAAGACATTTAACACCAAAAATAACTATTCAGTGACTATTTATCTTTAACTACATTGTCCTCATGTCCTCTTTTTGAGAAAGTCAACAATCTGTGTCTTCTGACAGCCTAGAATGATTGCAATTTAACATATGACTTTTAGTGAAAGCTAATGCCAAGGTATTAAGGTCTTTAAGTACCCCACAAGTCAGATTTCCTTTGACTCCTTTGACTGAAGCTTCCACTTACACTTTGCCTGACATGATGCTAAGACGAACACATTCCTTTCACCATAGGAAACAGTTCTAGAGAAAAGGTACAAGTCTATCACTTGTGCCCCATATGTTAGTTTCAATTTTGTTCAGAATACGCCTGAGTCTCTTTATTTCTTTATCTCAAAGGTGTCATTTGATACTGACAATATGTTTAATTATTAAAAAGGACAGTTAAATGACAATTCACACAAAAGGAAGATCTAATGATTGCTTTTTTTTTTTTTTGCTATTAGAGCAGAGCTTAACCAAATTAAGATGGCATATTTTTTAAATGAGCGAAGGAAACTACATTGCATAAAGATAGTACAGTATGTACATAGCTGAGTATTTTAAATTAAGTACATCTAACAAATATGATCAATTAATGAATGGACTTTTCATTAATAATATCACAAATAGTTACTATATGCTCATTACAAAATTAGGAGCAATGAACATGGGAGAGACATATTTCATGCTTATTAAAAGCATAGGTATAAATGAAGAGCAATCCACAGGAATAAGTACTTCTTAATGAAGGATAAAATGTACATGAAATATATTACATTTCTTCATAAAATGTAGTAAGACCTAGACTGGAATGAGGAGGAAGTTAACTTCTAAGCAATTTATGGAATTTTAAACACGTTCTAGAGTCTTTAAGATCAAATGAAAGAAACTCTGCTTTCATGCAACACATGCAAAATGATACTCGTTTCAATTTTGAATTGGAAAGACTAACAGAATAATTCATGACATTTGGAAAGAAAAAGAGGTTAATACCATCTGATATATTTTTGGGATATTAGTTTTGACCTTGGTAAGATTAGGTTCAAGACTGTTAGTGAAAAATTTGTTCTCAATTCTGTATAACTGGTAGAATGCAAAAAAAATTTGATTCAGAAAGAAAATTAATCCTTAGAATATTACATTTTTTCACTGGGTGGGATGGCACATGCCTATAATCCCAGTGACCCAAGAAGCAGAGGCAGGAGGATCACAAGTTTCAGGCCAGAATCAGTCTGGGTAATTTACTGAAACCCTGTCTCAAAAACTAAAACAAAACAAAACCAAAAGATGACCTGGAGGTGAAGCTCAGTGGTACAGCACTTGCAAAGCATGTAAGCGCGAGGCCCTGGGTTCAACTCCCAGTACCACAAAACAAAACAAAAAAAAAAAAAATAGTATTATATTTCTTCTAAGTATTATTATTTTAAGCACTTACAATTTAATCAATGAGGCTTTCTCATTACCAAATATAATGGGGAAATTGTGTATAGCAAAGACTTTCCCAATTCTCTATGAATGTTATAAAGATCAATTATTTAAATTGTAGAAATACAGCTAGAATAAATACATCTTCATTGTAAATATAGCATTACATAATTATATCTCCTCTGCCTTATTTACCATTGCATTGCCAGTTTGACTCACTATTAGCTTTTAATAAATACTTGTCAATTACATTTTTTAAAAATTGGTACCTATGGCAGATTTCAAACTACATAGGAACTTAAAGAGTTCAAGAAACAAAGGATTTTTGACAGGGGTGTTGAAGATGTTTGTGGAAAATGACTTGGGTCTTGAAGGGTAAATAGGCAAGGACAAGGAAAAACAATAAAAATTAGTTTTAAAAACTTTTGCTTTTTACTTCTGGAAAACTAAGTATATTTACACAGGAGTATAAGCCCCAAAACTATTCTATAATAATTAGAAAAATTTCAGCAAATTAATAGCCATTTGAATTTTTAAAAAGAGAAATAGAATTTTGATCAGTTGAAATGAGTTTAGTAGACAAAATATTTCTGACACATCATCTAAGAAGGAACATACAGATATATTAAATTCCACCTACATATAAACAAATTCCTGTTCAGAATATTATGAGGTTATTCTTTGCCTATCAGTCAATTCTCTCAAAAGCCAGAAAGGAAAGAAGAAAGGAATTGATATGTATACATTATGTCACATATTATCTCAGACAACCTAATAAAAATAATTCCAGATTATTTTATACATGTTTACAGACTCAGAAGGGCGAAATAACTTACCTAAGGTGACATTGTAAGTGGTGGACTGTAAATTTATAAGCAGAAATATGACCACAAAATCAAACCTTTTCTGCACTAATAGTATTAGAAGAATAGAGCAAAATAATTGTTGAAAATAATTCTTCTCTGTAAAACTAATTTAAATTATAATTATCTTTAATACCTAGGTTTTGTTTTTTTTTTTCCAGTACTGGGCATCTGAACCTAGGGCCTTGCATAATCTCTGCAAGCACTCCAGTACTGAGATACAGCCTCTGTCTTTATTTTTTATCTTGAGACAGGGTCTCAGTAAGTTATGCAGGCTGTTTCTGACCTTGAACTGCAATGATCCTGCTTTGTCTTCTCCATGTGCTGAGATTACAGGCCTGTGCCTTTTTGCCCAGCAATTAATAATTTCAAACTAAGATAAATCAACCATGTGGAATAAAGTTGCTAAAACTCAGAAACAATGCAAATTGAGAGAATTTCTAGATATTAAATTTGAATTGTCATTATAATTCCAATTATACTTTAGTTTCTATAATGTAATTGTTTTATTAATATAGCTTTACTAAATATATATTCCCTATGTGCCACATACCTTATTAGTGACTGGCTATACAAATATGAATGACACCATTTTTGCTCTTGAGAAATTCATAACAGGATTTTCATATTTTCAAAGTTTGCTTAGTGGGAAATTTGTTGCTATGGGGATCAGCATGAGACAAATGTCAGCAGATTTAAGAGCATGGTGTGCTTCTGAGGGAAGAAGATAGTTCCATAAGCCACACGGGAATGTTTATCTGATTACTTTATGATCACATTGGGAATCTAATGATTTGTGTCAATTTGCTTCTGCTAATAGGCTCTCTTAAAAGTCATTCCTTGTTTTCACCTTGCTTTTCTTTCCATTTTTCATCACTCAGCTTTCACTTTTCATGCACTTTGTGGGCACCTGTGCTTTGTGAAACATTTTTCAGTCCATTTCCTCAGGTCAGTTCCACTGTCCTCTTCAAACGTTGATGTCTTCTTCTAAGCCTCACCAGCATTCGGAATTCCTCACAAATATGCATACAATTTTATTACTAGCAATAAATACAAGATCAACTCTGATTGGATGCATGTGGACAGAAAAGGTCATCGATCACAAATATATTTTAATTAAGAAGTATTTTAGCTTGACTGAAAAATGCTATTCTTTTTATCTGCTAGCATATGATGAATTGTATGATTTTATAATCATATTACTTATTATTCTTAAACTCCTGTGTTTAGTGGTGCATTTTTTATTTCAAATACAAAATACAGATATTCAGGGAAGAAAAGAGAAGGAGCAGTAACTATTTTATATTGGGCCAGAACAATGTCTTTCCAGAAGAGATTTTTTTTTTCCCCTGAGGAGTGTCTCATTATACTTGCATACACTCCTTTATAGCAGAGCAGACCAAGAGGTACACACATATCTCATTTTCTCAACTGACCAAGGTAATTCCGTTGGTTTTATGGGGAACTTATTTCTATAGACTTCCCTTATTTTACTATCTATTATAGAAATGCCTGTAGCTATGCCATCCTGGTGTCCTGGTTTCTCAGATCTGGGAAGCCAGGCAGGGTCAGGCCTGGTTAGTACTTGGATGGAAAACTGTCTGGGAATACCTGATGCTGTAGCCTTTAGAAAAGGACCCAGCAGCCTACTCCCAAAAAACAATCAGCCATGGAAAACCTGATGAATAGCAGAAAAGCACTGACAATAGAGGAGGGGATGGCATAGTTTCAGGTATTGTTTCGTTCTGTTGTATATAGGGTCTCTATGAGTCAGACTAACGATTCTAGAAATATATCATGTAGTAGTTAGAGATAAAGAGGTAAGAAACTATAGTTGTTTGACAAAAGCCTACTCATAACACTGAAAGATCACTTTGCATATGCTTTCTATTGAATTTGATCTTTTTTATTTTATTTATTTATTTATTTATTTATTTATTTATTTATTTATTTTGCAGTACTGGGATTGAACCCAGGGCTTTAGGTTTGCATGCTTTGCAAGTGCCGGATCACTGAGCTGCACCGTCAGCCTATGTTTTTACTTTTTGAGACAGGGTCTCACTAAATTATGCCGACTACCTCTGGTCTGGAATTTGCGATTCTCCTGCCTCTGCCTCCCCAGTCACTGGGATTACAGGCATGCACCACTGCACCTGGCTCCAATTTGATCTTTTTATAATCTGTCTTTGTGATTATCACACAAATGTCTAGTGCCATACATAAAGTCTACCTGAAAAGTTTAAAACTGCATCCTACCTTTTGATATTTCCCCATGAATCTTTATAATGATGAAATAAAGTTATAAAATTGGATATGTAAAAGCAAATATTTTATTTCCTCTATTATTTAAGCACTTCTTATGCATTTAAAATGGTTTTGTCTTCAGGCCTAAGTTATACAACATACACCCACATAAACATTTAGACACACAACCATGCTTCAGCCTCAGTACTAATTTTCTTCCAGCTTTGTATTCGCTTAGACAGGCAACAACTACCTCTAAACACAGAGGGCTTTCATCTTTTCCCACTAATGTTATATTTTATTAGAATAGACAAATTCCAGACTACTTATCTCACCAAGCCCTGATTCCCTTAAATATAAATAAGGGAATTTTCCTTAAATATAAATAAATATAATTAATTCCCTGTAAATATAAATATTCCCTTAAATATAATTTCCTTAAATATAAATATCTTTTCTAAATATCATGAATTAAGTATTTGTGAAAAAGATGTAAAGGTACACAGTTATAGTAATAACAAAGTGGGTGATCTATTCTTAGAACCTGGATAACTCTTGTGAGCCACACTAGTACTTTTGTTTCCTGACAATTTGTCATTGCGTCTTCTTTGTCCTAGGCCAAAATTGTCAGAACAACTTTGTAATCAAAACTTTCCATAAAATATTTCTCACAAAAATACACAAATTAACAAATTTCATATTCCAAATACTCATTCAAATTTTAAATATTGAGAAGTTAGGAATTTTTTTTAAAAGTTTAAAGAGGTTGGAAGAAATCAGATTCTGTATTTTGTTTCATGAATAACCCAAAAGGAATACTACTTCTAATCTAGACAGTAATAGCTACTAATACGTTTACCTTTATTTTATATTTAACAGAGGCTGTTACATTCTCATTCTCTAATATTAATCTCCTCTATCATATAAATTTATTTCACAGTACTTTAGATTCCTTATTCTTTAAGACAAATAGCTTCAGTGAGCTGATTCCCTCTTTTTGTTGTTAGGTGCCATTGAGTCGGGTCTGACTCATGACGACCCTGTGCACAGCAGCATGAAACACTACCCAACAGTGTACCATGCACTCTGTATTTATATGTATGAGTCAATTGTTGCAGCCCATGTGTTTCTTTCCATTTTGAGTTTGCGACATCAGCAAAAGGATGTCCCAGCGGCTTTACTCCACTCCCATCATTAAGGTTGACTCTACTTTGAGGAAGCAACTCTTCCCTAGCCTATTTTTGGGTGCTTTCCAGTCTGGGGTGCTCATTTTCTGGCACCATATTTGACAGTGTTCTCTGTTATTCATAGGGTTTTCAATGGGTACTAATTTTGGGAGTGGGCTGCCATGTCCTTCTCCTCTTCTGTCTTAGTCTGGATGCTCAGCTAAACCTGTTCACCCTGGGTAACCTTGATGGTATATGAAATACTGGTGGCATAGCTTTCAGTATCACAGCAATGTACACACCCTCACGGTACAACAAGCTGACAGACACGTGGAGGATTCCCTTTTAGATATTCTATATTGTAGATAGAAACATTGCTAAATGGGAAGTATGAGGTAGGAGGTCCATCTTAAATGATGAGACAAAAAATTATCAGTTAACAATAATTGCCCAGTTACTTAAGAGAACTATCAAAAATAAGAGGAAAATTAGAACTTTAAAATTACACATGGTTTCTCCTTGAAATAATTGAAACTACAGTATCTGATGAAAAAATGGCTAACCTTGAACTTGAATAGACAATAAGCTGTGGTTTGGTTTTATGGTTTTCTTCTTGAAAATATTAGAAAGAGGAATAGGAATTCTCTCTCAGGAAATATTTTCAGTTAGAATAGAAGCTGTCATTCTTTGAGAGTGCATTAGTTAGGCATCTGTTGCGTGGAATGACAAATTAAACTCAAATTGTCTTACACAATGAGGAGATATTACTAGTTCAGAAGACTTTAGCAAAGACATTGTGAAGTTACACAATCTGATTACTGAAGACAAATTTCTTCCACCCTTTCTCATCTTCTACAATATTTCTTCTACTCAAGACTGGCTTTAACTTGAATTGAAAGCTCTCCTTCTGGTCATAAGATAGAGGACACCTGCTTGCAGGAAAGACATTTACTTAATTACACTCAGTAGGAAGAAACTTTAGTTCTTTCACTACACTTCTTGGAAAAAAACAACTCAACTTCTGTCCAAGAAGTCCATAGAAAATGTCTCTACAATTTGCATTGGCCAAAATTGTTTTGTTATTCTAATGGCAGGAGGTGGAGGGCAGCTGTCAACTTCCACAATATACACATCCTTCATAGACAGAAGGATGCACTTAATTGAGGTATAATTGAGATAAAGGAGGAAGGGACCTTGAGCAATCTAATCTGCAAATGTTTGCTTTGGGGAAGTTGTTTAATTTTGTAGCAGGTGATGGAGATTCATTCATTCTGGGTTTTGCTGCCATCTCTGTGAGACCATTTAGAACCAGAAAAGCTACTGAGGTCATTCAGAACAAGCTGTCTACTTTAAGAAAGGACAGTGAACTTACCTACCTACAGTCCAAGAGTATATTATCTTTAAATCTAAAGCCTTTGTCCCTTCTTTCATTGTTTCTTTCACTTTCTCCTCACTCAATTCTTGCTCTTAGCACATACATACTGACGTGTAATAAGAACACAAAAAAAATCTCTTGGTCATGTGACATGGCTTCTCCGAATGCATGCAATTGTTTTGATATTATTTTTATTCCTTTTATTCCTTTTAAAGAGATTCAAGAAACATAAAAATAAGCTGCTAGATTATAGCAAAGTTGCTGTGAGCACTTTTTACTGTGTATATTTACTGTTGTTGTTGTTGTTGTTGTTAGGTGCCGTCGAGTCGGTATCCGACTCATAGCGACCCTCATAGGGTTTTCAATGGCTGACTGTTTCGGGATTGCCTTGGGACTGGATTGCCAGGTCCTTCTCCCATTTTTGCGGTGCTGGGAATTGAACTCGGGACCTCAGAGACTGCAGCGCAGTGCTCTACCAACTGAGCTAAATCCCAGCCCTATATTTACTGTAGAGTGTACATATTTCATTATTTTCTTATGGTGGAATGACAAGCAATGCTCAATAGGAACCTTTCTAGGGATCTTATTTTTGCCTATCCATGGTTTTATTTTCCAACTCTCTTCTAAATATAATAAAAGATGTTTATCAGTTTTCTGATACCTAACATCTGAAACTCTTCCTGTTTTGAAAGAATCCCTAACTATGAAGTTGTAAGAATTACTTATTTGTTTTTGTGCTAGGGATCAAACTGTAGAGTGCATGGATGCTAGGCAATTGCTCTACCACAGAGCTACCTGCCTCCATTTCCAGAAACTCCTTCTTGGTATCAGGGGAACTAACAGAGACCATATGCCTTGGCTTTTCCGATTGCATGGTTCTGTTTCAGACTTTTGAATTTAAAGGAGTGATTCAGCTATAGGATAGCTAATATGCATACATTTCTTATGTTGCAAACCATGTTTTAAATGTTTTACTCCTTTAATCCTATGATAACCATATGAGGTAAAAACTTTTATTTTGCACATTTTACTGGTACAGAAACTGAAATCTGTAGGTAAAAGACTAGATTACACAATATTAATAATGACAATTACCTTTGAAACTTCACTGAGAAGATGAGAATTATGATCTAAGATCTAGAAAGACCCGCCTCCAACTCTGCTGGAGTAATACTCTATAAACAGTTATAAAACTGAACTAAATATATGAGGAAATCATTTTCAGCTATTGAATGTCAGGCACCACAAGAATGTGATCTTTAAGAGAAATGAAGTCCATGTGATAAGAACCATAGAAATCTCAGCTCTCAGCCTAGAACAATTTCCTGTGTGGAACATGAGGACCTAGAATCCATGCAAAGAATGATGGTTCCACCAAGATCAGAAGTAGAAATCAGATTTAAGACTACTGAACGTGGCTGCATGCTATCTTCAGAGCAAAGTACTAGCGAGGTTCAATATTGACATGATGTTCATTCTTCCAAAAATCCATAGATTCAATGAACTTCTAATCAAAATCTCAGCAGACTTCCTTCTTTTAAATAGGAAAACTAATTCCAAGTTTCTTATGAAATCAAAGATCTGAAAAAACAAGCCATTCTGAGAAAAGATGGTAACAACAGCAACAATAAGTTTGAAAGACCTAACCTACATGATTTCAAAATTTAACATAAGTCTATAGTAAGCAAGATAATTTTCTGTTAGGATAAGATCAATTACATACACCAGAGAATCCAAAGTATACTTGCACATATGGGCAATTGATTTTTTATAAGAGCTTCAAAGTAATTTAATAAGTGAAAATGGACTGTTTTCAACAAACAGTGATAGAAAAACTATATAAACTGCAGGAAGAAAAAAACTAAATCCTGGATAAGGTTGTGTGCTACTCTGTACCAACAGAAAAATTAATTCAAATTGGGTCATAGACTTAAATGTAAATTCCAAAGCAACAAATATGTAAAACAGAAAAACGAGGAGAAAATTTTTATGATCTTTTTAGAAATCTTAAAAAGTATTAAACATTTTTTAAAACAATGAAATGCATTTTATCAAATTAATTCTGCTCTTTAAAAATAACCATAAAGATAATGAAAACTGCAGCCCAACTGGTAGATATATCTGTAAACATATATCTAGTAAAGTGTTAGCCTCCAGAATATAAGAATACTTACAACTCAATAAGGAAACAAATAGCCCAATAAAAAACAGTCAAGAATCAAGCATAGTGGTGCACACCTATAATTCTAGGAGACTAAGGTAGGAAGATCATGAGTTCAAGGCCAACCTAGGCTACATAGTTCTAGGCCAACTTGGGCTACATAGATGTATTAGTCAGTTATCATTACTGTAGCAAAAAAAAAAAAATCAACTGAAGCAAACTTATACAAGAAAAGGCTTATTAGAAGCTCACAGTTAGAGGGTCAGTCCATCCTGGTGAGGAAAGTGCAGCAGTGAGAAGACACAGGGCCCAGGGTAAACAATCTCACGACATCACATGGCAGGAGACACAGAGTTTCCTGGAACCCTGGGCCCAGGTAAAGAAAACCTTCAAAGGTCTGCCTTGGTAGACCTTTTCTGTAAAGCTGAGACCCACCTGCCAAAGTTCCATGACCTCCCCAAGCAGCACCACCAGCTGGGGACCTAACAGTAATGCACGTGACCTTTGGGGAACTTTTTAAATTCAAACCATAACAATACAGACACTCTGTCTTAAAATGAACAAACAAACAAAAAAAACAACAAAAAAATAGTTGAAAGACTTAAACAGATACCATCAACAAGAAGATAAAAATCAATAAACACATGAAAATCTGCGCAATACCATCAGTTGCTAATGAAATATAAACTAAAATTGCAAGGATATCCCATTTAGCACCCACTAGAATGGATCAATTTTTAAATACTATGAGTATGAAATATTGGTGAGAATGTGGAGTAACTGGAGCTTTCATATATTGCTAGTGGAACTGTGAAATGATGCAACATCTTTTGAAAACTGCTCATTGGTTTCTTATAAAGTTAAGTGTATACTTACATATTTAACCAAGGAAAATGAAAATGTAAAACCAACATGAAGCTTATTTAAGAACACTGATAGCATAATTATTCATAGGAGTTCAAAGGTGGAAACAGTACAAACATCCGTGAACTGATTAAGGCATAAACAGGTTGTGATATAGATATACAACAAAATACTCTTCAACACTGAACGGGAATAATGAAATGACACACACAACAATAAAGATAAAGCTCAAAATATTCTGCTAAGAGAAAAGAACTAGACACAAAAACTATATTAGTATATTGCAATTTGCATGATATTCCAGAATAGGCCAAGTTAATCTGAAGTGATAGAAGTAGATCAGTAGTTGCCAGGGGTGGGAGATTGGAAATCGACTGCGAAGGCAACATGCGGAGGATGGAACTGTTTCGTGTCTTGACCACAGTGGTAGTTACAAAAATGTTCATATTTATCAAAACATGTTTGACCATAACATGAAAAATCAAGTATGTTATTTTATATGAATGAGAGTTTAATAAAGTTGATTTTTGAAGAATTCCAGCATTAGGTCTGCATGCTTAAATCCAATGGTAATAGTGTCAAGTGTTTCTTGGAGCCATCTGAACCACCATTTTCCTATGGCTTAATCTTGGCTGAGTTTGCAGCTTCTTGGGTCTACCCTAGTTTCAGAGCCTAAATTTCTAGATATAACCTTCATTCTGTGTGTTCTCCAATAACTTTCACTTTATTATTTCTGCTTAAGTTAGTCACAGGGAATATTTTTTTATCTGCTGACTAAACACTTATCTTCAGATATGTAGGAATAACTTGATGGAGGCTCTAAATAATTTGTAGGAAACTTAGGATCTACTCTTTATAAACCTGGCACTTCAAGTAACATGTCATTTGATCATTCCAAGTTGTTTCCACTAGTATATGTCTCAACTTCCTAATATGTTAAGCATGACTAATTTTCCCTGCAAATCTTCATTAGTATAAAGTCCTCTGAATGTTGGTTGACTGGGAATTTTCTTCCTTATAAGGCCCAACTATATTTATAGTAAGTGACCTGGGGAAAATAGATTGATTATTTATAATATTTTACATTTGAACTTATCTTAATGTAATACTTTCCTTCATGGTATGCAAATAAACTATATTGTATGCAATAGCCTCATTTTGTTTATAAAGATGATAAGTCACAATTTAACTTCTACAATATAGTGACAATACTGATAAATACTACCCATATATGTGTGTACACATATATGTATATATACATGTATGTATGTGTGTATATACAAATGTATGTATGTATGTATGTATGTGTATATATACGTATATGTGTATGTCTGTGTATATATCTCAAATGTATAAGTTCTAAGTCATTAATGACTTCTGGCTTCTCTAATTGGACCATACAGGTGTTTGGTTTTTTGCAGACTTAATTGGTAAGACTACAGGTATTCTGCCTGCAGCAGTACCACTGGGGCATCCTATTCCATCAGATCTCAGAAGCTAAGCAAGGTCAGGCCTGGTTAGTACTTGAATGGGAGAACACCAGGCCTGTGAACACCAGGTGCTGTAGGTTTGGGAGAAGGACCTGGCAACCCACTCCCAAAAAACAATCAGCCATTGAAACTCTATGAATAGCAGAGAAGGACTGACAATAGTGTTTCGCCTGTTGTATGTAATGACTCTGTAAGTTGGACACTGACTCAATGGTACCTAACAACAACAGATATTCTGGAAGAAGGAAGGAAGAAGTTCATAAATCAACAAATAACTTCTCCTAGAACCCTTTCTTGTATTTCCTTTGTGATTTTGTGCATTTAATAGTCACCTGTGCAATAAGCACTAATAACCAAATTGAGCCTATTAACCCTTTTCATAAACAAAGCGTGATTTCTTAAATTCATTGTCCAATGTTTAAAATTAATTGACTTACATTATTTTGCTATGTAAAAATACATTTATTGACTATGACATATATACTAATGGTACTGTAATCCATTTTTATCACAATTCTTCATTCCATATTTAACCAGCTCAGAGTTCAATAGAATAGAATTATGATTTATTCTCTACATAAATGACTCAACTATATTCACAAGTTTCCACAAATGTTGCAGGTACTAATAGAATATTTTTTCAGTCACAATTCCCAGCCATGCTCATGTGACCGTGTTAGTTTAAAATGGTTAAAATTTTCGTTTTTCAGTGGTATTATTCCCAAGAACATGGTGTTAATTTCTTTGAAGAAGCACCTATTACAATTTTAAACACATTTTCCATTTTCCATCATTTGTTCTTTGTAAGAATAAAAATACTTTAGAGATGCCACAGACTCTTAATTAAGAAAAAGAAGGGGTGGCACTTTACTTTCTTTTTCTGTCTTTGTTAGTTCGCAGAAGAACTACATTCTTGAGTAGAATATGAAAGATTTACAACATTTCCAAGAGTACGGTTTTTAATGAGATGCACATTCCTTTCCTGGTGTAAAGTTACTGGAGGGGGGTGTCTTGGAAAAAGCAGAAGAAGAAAGAAGGAGGAGGAGGACAAGGAGGAGGAGGAGGGGGAGAAGAAGATGGAAAGGGAGAGGGAGAAGAAGAGAAGAAGAAGGAGAAGAGTGAGTGTGAGAGAGGGAGCACAGTAGCATTTCTGGCTGCAATTTTTGAAGACCCTCACTGCACAAGTTCTTGTGGTGTGCTTTTCAGTGTAAGAATTATCTTCTTTTCTTGTTTTTGTCATTAAACACATCTCCCCTGGAATATTTGTTCTGAGCTATAGATGTTGTTGGGTGCCATCGAGTCGAGTCCAACTCATAGAGAACCTATGTACAGCAGATCTAAATACTTTTCGATTTTGTGCCAGGCACACTATCTTATTTATGTTTAAGCCCATTGTTGCAGACACTGTGTCAATCCATCTGGTAGAGGGTTTTCCTTTTTTTGTTGACCTGCCACTCTCCCAAACATGATGCCTTTCTCCAGGCACTGATCTCGCCTGACTACATGTCCGAAATATGTAAGACGCAGTCTGGCCATTCTTGCTTCCAAGGAGCACTCTGGTTGCCCTTCTTCTAGGACAGATCTGTTGGTTCTTTTGGCAGTCCATGGTGTATTCAATAGACATCTCCAGCACCACAATTCAAAAGCATCAATTCTTTTCCTGTCTCCCTTGTCCAATGTACAGCTTTCACAACCATATGATGCGACTGAAAATACCATGGCATGAGTCAGACGCACCTTCATCTCCAATGTGACATCTTTGCTTTTCAATACTCTAAAGAGATCTTTTGCCACAGCTTTTCCTAGAGCAATGTGTCTTTTGATTTCTTGAGTGCTGCTTCCATGGCTGTTGATTATAGAGTCAAGCAAAGCAAAATCTTGGACAACCTCAATCCTTTCTCCATTTATTGTGAAATTGCATACTGACCCAGTTGTAAGGATTTTCGTTTTGTTGATGTTTAGTCGTAACCCATATGGAAGGCTATGATCTTTGATCTTCATCAGTAAATGTTTTAAATCCTCTTCACTTTCAGCAAGCAGAGTTGTGTCATTTGCATAGTGCAGGCTGTTAATGAGTCTTCCTCCAATCCTGATGCTGCATTCCTCCTCATAAAGTCCAGCTTCTTGGATTATTTGCTGAGCATATACATTGAAGAGATATGGTGAAAGTATACAGCCCTGACGCACACCTTTCTCAACTTTAAACCAGGCTGTTTCCTTGTTCTATTTGAACAACTGCCTCCTGGTTCACGTATAGATTCCTCATGAGTACAATTAGGTGCTCTGGTATTCCCATTTTCCAAAGTGTCTTAATCTGGAAGCTCAGCTGAAACCTGTCCACCATGGGTAACCCTAGTGGTATCTGAGATACCAGTGGCATTGCTTTCAGCCTCATTGCAACACACAAGCCTCCACTGCAGCAAACTGACAGACATGTGGGGTACCTATAGATGTTGTTGTTGTTGTTAGGTGCCGTCGAGTCGAGTCCGACTCATAGCGACCCTATGTACAGCAGATTGAAACACTTGCCGATTCTGTGCCAGGCAAACGATCTTATTTATGTCTAAGCCCATTGTTGCAGACACTGTGTCAATCCATCTGGTGGAGGGTTTTCCTCTTTTGAGTTGACCTGCCACTCTCCCAAACATGATGTCTTTCTCCAGGGATTGATCTCTCCTGACTACATGTCCGAAATATGTAAGGTGCAGTCTGGCCATTCTTGCTTCCAAGGAGCACTCTGGTTGCACTTCTTCTAGGACAGATTTGTTGGTTCTTTTGGCAGTCCATGATATATTCAATAGAAGTCTCCACCACCACAATTCAAAAGCATCAATTCTTTTCCTGTCTCCCTTGTTCAATGTACAGCTTTCACAACCATGTCATGCCACTGAAAATACCATGGCATGAGTCAGACACACCTTCGTCTTCAATGAAAAAATGGTCATGGCAGCTATTTACCTAAATATCTGGGATGTATTTAGTGAATTATTTTCTCCAAATTATTTGTACACTTCTATTTTAAACAATCAATTATAAAATTATAAATTATAAAAGCGTACTTTGGTTTGTAATTCCTAAAATCTTAATTTTCCTCATACATGTTAGTAATGGCCTGAAAAAAGTGACATATGCCAGTACTTCCTATGCTGCCTTTTACTTCTTTTGCATTGAACTCAATCTATGTGAAAGTGATCCTATTCGAATACAGAGTTGAAGCTCAACTGTAGCTGTAGGTTCTCATGTCTCTGTTAGAAAAAAAAAAGTGCTTTTAAAACTAAAGGAAAATACAAGCTAAGGATTAGCATGGAAGGTTTGAAATAACAGTTTTAGAAATGTAAAATTTCATTTTGAAAGATCATCAGAGGAAAGGGATTATGTACTAAATCTGCCATAAAGTAGTTGCCTATACTTTGTGAGATGCTGAATATAATCATATTAGCTCTAGTGACTGAACATCAGTCATGTCAAAATTATAGCAGTTCCTTGTGATGAACTGTCTCATAATGCTGTTTTCAATCTTCCTCTTGGGGAGAAATGTATCTGATGTTGGCAAAGTTGATATTTCTTCAACTAATGTGATTTTGAATTTAGATACCTACCATAGAGCAACTATGAAGTATTAAAACATTTTTATTATAGAATGTGAAGACTCACAGATGCATTTTTAAACCTTCTTTATAATAGCTTAAGTCCTTATCAGCACTGACCCTAAGTTACCCCAGGTATCAGTACTATAAATAAACAGATAAGAATAATCTTACATTCTTTGCAGTAACAGGATGATATGCAGCTTCTACTCCATGAGATTTTCTACAATAAACATCTTTGGCTCCATAGCCTTCATTTTAAGTACCTTCCAAATGTGTACCATTTCTACAATCAGGGAGATGGTGGCAAGTCAGCAATCCAAGGATGCTGACATAGTGATCAGAGTTGAATGCAATCAAACCAGTGAAGGGCAAGGACCTCTCAGGTTTAGTGAGTTCCACACTGAATGGAGAAATTAGGTAATCAGAATTTCAAGCAGTGGTTATTGGCACTGAAAACTTGTAAATGTTCCATAATAGTAAGGCAACAATTTTGTTTTAAAAAATCTTCAATAATAATCATAATAGACAATATAGGTTGATTGGGTACTCATGTGTCAAGGTCTACTTAATACACACACACACACACACACACACACACACACACACACACACTCATTTGAATCACCTGGGTGCAGTGGAGCAGGCCTGTAATCCCAGCAATTTAGGAAGCAGAGGAAGGTGGATGTTGACTTTGAGGCCAAAGGCAGCCTGTATAATTTAGTGAGACCCTGTCCCAAGAGAAAAAATAAGAGGCAGTGTGCAAGTCAGTGGTACAGTGCTTGTAAAGTATGCATGAGGTCCTGGGTTCAACTCCCCAGTACCATAGTAAAAATTTATTTGAATCTATGTTAAAAGTATATATTATTTCCATTTTAAAATAAGGATATAGAAACACAGGTTAGTAACATGCCCAAATTCACATAGAATATATATTGTGTAACTAACACTTTCGTCTTGGTAGTTTGGTCTAGATACTGGGCTTTTGACCACTAGATAAAATGGTAAACAAACATTTTATGAAATAATAGTTTTTGTCTGAAACTGTGGAAATGAATCTTTACTTCATCATCTGCACCATCACTTAAATGCTGGATGTACTTTGGTTCAAATCATAGTTCTCCATGAATTCTTGATTTTACGGTCTTACTCTGTACAGACACCTGCACCTCCATGTTCAGTGCAGCACTTTTCACAATAGCAAGGATATGGAATCAACCAAAGTGCCCTTCAACAGAAGAATGGATAAAAAAAACTATGGTACATATACAAAATGGAATACTACTCAGCAATCAAGAAAAATGAAATAAGGTCATTTGCAGCAAAATGGATGGAATTAGAGAAAAATTATTTTAAGTGAACGAACACAAGCTCATAAAGAGAAACACCACATGTTCTCACTCATATGTGGGAGCTGAATCAAAATTATAAGAAGGAAAAATCCTATTCAAAGGTAGGATCAAAATAAAAGGAAAAATAAAAAAGCTAAGAATGGTGTTATTATAAATGGTCTAGAAAATGCATGCAATAGTTCTGACAAGATAAAAACAAAGTTCACTGCAAGAAAAGTTTCTATCTTAAACAGAAGTGGAACCCAAGGACATATAGAAAAACGTTACCAAGTAAATGCTAGAGAAGACTTAGAAGGGGAGGGTGGGATGGGGGAAGCATACAAAAGGGTAAGGGGGAACCTATATGAATAATGTACATCAAAATGCATATATGGAAATGTCACAATGAAAAGCATGTCAGAATGAATCACATTAAAGTGTACATTAAAAATTTCCAATAAAAAAATGGAGCAGATTATCTTTCAGGGTTATTGTGCTCTTTCCTGTGCTTTTTTTAATCTTCAGCAGCACAAGTCTATAAAATCAGGAAAGTGAAAGGTGGTTGACTTCCTATAGAAATGCTGCAGGACAGACCAGCAAGCAAGTGGCCAGAAAGACAGGCTACTCTCTGAGGTGCGGAGAAGGTTAGGCTGACATGTAATGAACACAAGGAACTCATCTCCAGATACCCTATCTTCCTTCAGAATGTGATCAGATGAAATGTAAACAGAATGTTCCAGTTCATTTGTGATGGCTTAAAATAAGGATGCATCCAGTTCATCAGCTTGCTTCATTTAAACTTGGCCGGGCCAAGAATCCTAGAGCTTCAATCCTATATTCCCCCAAAAGGACAAAGAGATTTTTCTGGTAGTTAGAACTAGAATTTTATTCCTTGTCATTATATCTTCCCCTTTTACATTTTTTATGAAAAGCTATAAGAAGGACATTTTGATTAAACAGGGTTATTTAAAAACTGGCTTTCTTAATAGTAACTGAATCTTATTTGTTATATCCTATGATGATCAATTCAATCTGCAATTTAATAAGGTGTTCCTAAATGAGACTGGTAAATGAGCAACTAAATGATTTCATCCACCAGGATGGTTCCCCAGAATATTTGAAACAAACAGTGCCAATGGTGTCTTAACATACTGATTCCTAAGACACTCCTGGATCTATTAAGCCTGAGAGTCTGCGGATAAGGCCTACAGATTTGAATGCTCACAATTTCTCCCCAGCCCTGTGCTTCTTGCACATAAAATGGTCTAAGAGCCACTGGATAGGACCTTTATAAGTAGAAGAAGAGTTACTCAGGGTGCAACAAGAACACAAGAGAATGAAGAATAACCAGTTGTAATTATGACATTTTAGGCTTGCTTAAGAGCCTTTAAAAGACCATCTATTTCAACAGTATGCTTTTATGGACAAGAAAAATATGTTACTTAACCAAGGTCACCAAGTTCAGCCAGTTGAACATTCTTTCCCATCTAAATGTCATTTAAACTGGGAATTAAAAACTGAGAATTACAAAAATGAAGAAAATCTGAAAGTAGAAAGTGAAAGGAAACAAATCTCTGAAAGAAATCAACTAAAAAGTCCGAGAAGTGATTTAATTATTCAAGATTTTTATCAGTCTGAATCTCTGCTTTTTTTTTCAACTTATTTTTAACCCTTAATTGGATAGCATCTTCTGTTTAAAATATTGGTATTGTTTGAGACAAGAAAGGCTAAATATGTGTAGCAATCTGAATCAAAAATATGTCTTGGACCAGCATATTACAAACTAAGTAATCATTTTCTAATTTCAAGTTTTCTATTCTTTCAGTCATTTAGAATTCAGACTTTAAGCCAATCTATGAATGTCAGATTTCTGTTAATTACAAACAATTTATCTTAATTAGCTTGAAAGACTGTTCTAACAAGAAATAAATTATTGAGCACAAAAAGCAAGTTTTGTCGAATGTTTAATGTTTGCTTACAATCCTTTTCAAAACAAATGGCAGTTGAGTATGCAGAAGGTTAAGGAAAGAATTTTTGTTGCTGAATTGGTTTGAGATCTTCCTTCAGCTGCTTGCAGGTGTAGCAGTGTTTATTTAAAAATTTGTTGTAACAGATCACAATCATTACAACTGTGAGAGTAATCAATATTCATTAAGGATACAACCAAAAAAATCCAGGATTAAAGGCCACTGGTTTCATTGAAATAGGATCACTTATTTATTACCACGTAAATTGTTACAAATTGCTCCTTTTTAGGGCTGTGGGAGTGAGGAATGTATGTTAGGAGAATGAGGGCCAAAACTCCTTTAGAGGGTGAAAGTCTGGCAGTTCAGTTGAGAGAGGCACATACACGAAAGGCTGGGTTTCCACTCACCACACATTTCTGCACTGTGATTAGATGGCACTGGTGCCGAACACTGCTCTACACAACTCCACTCATTTCCTCATTTTTCTAAATTACACAGTTAATTCTAGACACGTCCAGGTGTTTTGGGCTCTATTACCAACTGTTCTAAGCAGCATGGAAATGGCATTGTTATCTTTGTTTCTAACTCCTTGAGCACTCTTAACTACTCTACTATGCAATATGAAGATAGTTGGGGACATTCTTTGTATGTGTTTGTTTTGGTTGCTAAACCAAAACAACAATCTCATATCCATTCTGAAAGAAAGAGTGGGAGAGCCCACACAGAGATGGAAATTACGAGTGCTTCAAATGAAAAGTTCTTTCCTTGAATTGATTCTCCCTTTTTAACTATCTAATTCAGATAAACACTGTCACACTTTGCAGCCACCAGCTGGATCCTCCTACTCCCAATTCAAATTGCAAACAGTGAGTACAAATAAATATTTTTTTGAGACAAACTCGACTCTTCTAGTGTAACTGTTTTTGGGCTCATCTCCAGCCAAAAGCATTGGCTCAGGGAAAGCTGTCAGACAAAGGCTGTTATTGTAATTCTCATGGAGAGTTGTTCCTAGAGCCTTGCCTCAGCTGATCTGAGTGAGTCAGACTATCCTAAGGATAGAGAAAGGAAATACATCTCACCCACGCTATAAAAGTCCCATTGGAAAGGCTGCCATTGGCCCTGAATCAGGGTTGGAGCCCAGCAGTACTTTCCCTTGCAACACACTGAGCAGGAGATGTGGCTCGTGTTTCCTTTTTGTACACACAGTGCATGTTTCCAAAAGTTCTATTATTTGGAAGATGGAAAGTTGCCCAGGAATATCAAGTAAGGGTCGCTCATCTTGTCCTCAGCAAACCTGAGAGATCACTGAGGTCAAGCAAGAATGTGATAGCAGTTTACAGATGGGTAGGTAAAAAAGTAAAACTAATCATGAAGGAAGCATGCCAAATTTTGCTTTCTCTAACTTCCGATCCCAAGAATCTGACCTCACATTGCCAAGTGTTCCAAAGGGACATGAAAATTCTGTTTAAGCAAAATCCAAATATAGAAAGAACACATAATTCTTTTTCTTTCCGACACTTTGTTTGGAAGGTCTCAAGTTTATCATCCAATCCTCAGTTCCAATATGAGTTAGACAAAAATACCATTAAGAGGATATGCTCTGGTGGGAATTGATCAGGACTGGGGTTTCATCTAATGCTGTACGGAAATCTTTGCTTCATCTTACTTAACACAATAAATTTTCTAAGACACAATTTCCTACTCCATAAAGTGAAGATAACAGTAGTATCGGTATTATGCAAATAGTATAATTACTCTGGAAGCATTAACACATGATTAACAATCAATAAATTTTACAACTAAAGAAAAGAAAATTAAAGATTAATTTTTAACTTAAAGGTTTAATGATTAATTTCATTGTTACTTATCATTTTCTTTGATATTACATAAACACATACAGAAATTAGAAAACAGAAAAGGGAAAGTATTTAAGTACAGAGCTCTACCAACCTCTGTTAGTATTGTGGTATAATTTTTCCAGCACTTTTTCCCCAATGCATTTTTTAAGTTCCTTTCTCTGTTTTTCTATAAAGATGCACACACAGAGACACACTGAATCAAACATATTTAATGCTTTGCATCAATTTTACTTACCACTTCCTAATGAACATTTTCAAGTAGTACATAATTAAAATTACCAACTATTAAAGTCTACCTTACATTTAAGCCAGTTCTAGTGCTTACAAATGGAAGAGAGAAGCTGCAATGAATATTTGTAGGCAGATAACATGTCCTCTATTACTCCACATTGCCTACATTTACTTTTATATTCTTAATGCATATTTCAAGAAGAGGGGTTGCCTAGTCAACAATCAGCATTTTCAAGGCTTTTGATGTTTGTTGTCTAGTTGTTTCCTGAGTAGGAACTAAAGATGCATAAGAAAATATCAGTCATGAATCATCTTTCTAACATTTCTTCTAGTTTTATTCAAGGAGTTAGCCAATATCAGACTCAATCACATTTTTATCTTAATTATTTATCTGCCATTGTTCATCTATCTCCTTTCAAAGTCAATCAGAAAAAGAGAAAATTATTAAATGCTTATGTTAAAGCACCTTAATATATAAAAGAGAATATTAGAAAAGCTATTTTGATCTAAACCTAAATCTTAATTGGCATGAAAAAATTATGGGTTTATTTAGATGCTATTTTGTTTCATTCAATACAATATGTACAGATGGGATATACATTTTCCTCTCTCAACATAAAGTTTCTGGTTCCCTAAGTTCCACACCACTGGACCATATCTAAGTTAAGTTTTTCTATGAGACCTAATACACATAGTCATGCAATTTAAGTACGCCAAGAGATTTAGTTTAGCTTTGGGAGGTAAATTCATAATAAATAATTTAAAGCACAATGTGAAGACCACCTTACTGGAATGAATTTGCAGCTTTTACAATCATAAGGAATTAGTCCTATTGTTTGGATACCCATAGTCATTGCTTCCATTTGGTATGTACTCAGTATGATATAACTATAGAATATCTGATAATATCTCTGGGAAAATAATTATTTGTTGCCACGTTTGATCAACCAAATAGCTACATCATGCCCCCTATTTCTATCTAGTCACCAGTGATACATAAATAAACAGGACAAGTATCTTCCCTCAAGGAATTCATCTACTTCCCCTACAGAGCTGGCATATCATATGCTAAGCTAGAATTATAGTCAGCTTGGGACATTACCAATCATAGGATACTTTTCAGGGAATGAGTTGACTCCTAGTCTTCAAAAGTATACTATATCTCTGGCATACATAAGTCACCTGAGAAAGAAATATGCCTCCTTACTCATTCAATTTATTCATATATGAATTTAGAGTCATTCATAAATTACCCAGCATCCTAATATTGATAAATACTGATACCTCTCTGTTCTCTTTTAGACCACATGGGGCCTTTTCCTTTAGTATATTATATATATTTGCTATATCCCAGGCCACTGATATTTGGAACAATTGAGGTGGTGAACTTAGTGAAATTACCCAAGGTATAGTTGGGGATAATAATATTAGTGTCAACCATGAGGAATTTTTCTGAGAATTGAGTGGAAAGAGTATGTACACACACACATACACACACAAACACAAACACAAACAACCCACACAAAACTTAATCCTGGCTTAAATCAGATAGGAGTGTCACTATCATCATCATCATCAAGATAGTAGGATGACTACAACCACTTTAGAAAACAATATGAAATTTTTCCAAAATGTTAAACATTAATCTACTATATTACCCATAATTCTACTCCTAGGTATATATCCAAGAAAAATGAAACATATATTCACACAAAGATTTGCATATAAGTGACCATCGCAACATAATTCATGAGAGAAACAATCGGAAAACAAACCAAATATTCATTCATTGGTGAGGAGGTCAGCAAAATGTGATATATCTATATAATGGAATATTATTGGGCAATAAAAAGGAATGACATGCTGATACATGATATATCATGAATGAGATTCAAAAACATTTTGCTAAGTGAAAGAATCCAGAAACAATAGACTACAGATTGTAGATTCCACTTCTATAAAATTTCCAGAAGTGGAAAATTTATAAAGAAAGGCATTTAATTAGTGGTTGTTGGAGGCTTAGAGTCAGAAAAAGTATTAGCATTGAGGATCTTAAATGAGATGTAGAAAATGTCCTAAAATTGATTTATGGTAGTATCTATATTACACCTCAAAGTTATCAAATATCATTGAATCGTATACCTGAAATAGTGAACCTTATATAAAATACACCACAATAAAGTTCTTTAAAAAGAAAATAAGAGACCCAAAGGCAAAATAAACCATTATCTATTTGCCTTCTTTATATACTAAGTGAAGCTATGCCTACTAAAACTTGCATTTATTAATGGCAAAGCAAAGAAATAATCTAATTTCCTCAACTTAACCATTATGAATAATTCTGGGCTCAAAGTGATTTTTAGGTCCTGTGTGATATATTCATTTAATTGTTTTCTAGATCACATAAAACCGTATTCCAAACATAAACATGTAGAGATGATATGCAAACATGCACATACATCCACAAATAAGACAGCCCTCAATACCAGCCGAATCAAGAAGAACCTTTACTTATTCACATAGCATCTTCTGCATGTGATCTTGCAGCCCCATTAAGGAGCCAGTCCAAACCTAGCACCTCAAATCCACTGTTGTCAGAACACCATTCAGTGTTTATATTTGTTTCTCTGGCATCTACCTTTACTTTTTCCCAAACTGTTCTAATTCTAGTCCTCTCAGTTCTCATATTGATCTTCTCATATCTGATTCATAACTCTGGGACCCCAGTCTTGATTTCTGACCCTAGACTTACAGCATATAATCAATCTTACTCTTCTGCTTGATGCATGGTTCCTGTTCATTAGCTCTGGTAGAAAGATATAGCTCTGGTCTCATCTAAGCCAGTTCTAACCCAAGTCTTCTGGCTCTGCCCTCATCTCTGCATCACCATCTCTTATTGCTTCAAAGAGGAAATTATCTCATTGTTTTCTATGTACAATCAATTTTACCCATCCATGCACTATTGAATTTAGTATTTTCCACTAGGGGCTGGGATTTAGCTCAGTTGGTAGAGCGCTGCGCTGCAGTCTCTGAGGTCCCGAGTTCAATTCCCAGCACCACAAAAATGGGAGAAGGACCTGGCAATCCACTCCCAAGGCAATCCCGAAACAGTCAGCCATTGAAAACCCTCTGAGGGTCGCTATGAGTCGGATACCGACTCGACGGCACCTAACAACAACAACAACAGTTTCCACTATGTATTAGAGTTACTAATGAGTTGTCATAACCCATCTTTCTGAAATCTTCCTCACATTATCCAACACAGACTTGCTCATAAGAATGTGTATTTCATAGGTAAACTGATTGATGAAAATGTCTGTTACGACCCCAGGAAGGGGTTAGCTCTTCTGTCGTTGATTTCTGTTATCAGTATCTCATAGGCTGATGCTGGAATTGCTGCTGGAAAATATTACTTTCCTCTCTCAAGTCATTTCAACAGGTGTGGCCAAAGACTGAGTTCGTCCCAGGTTTTAAACAAACAAGAGAAAAGGTAAAACACTTAAGTGCTATTAATGTTAACATTATTAATGTTAACCTACTTATACCTCCATATCTGTTAGAATGTTGGGTCTTTACAAAGAGACTGTGTGGTTATAAAAAAAGATTAAAAAGTCAGCCTCTTGTAGCAGCTGGTGGAGATATGAAGCGTATGTCCAGAGCCAACAAATCACAGCACCCTCTCCAACTCCACTGTGTTATTTCTTAATGCTGTATTTGGCACGACAAAGGAAGTCTGATGTTTCAGAGGTGAGTCTCAAAGTGGCCAAACCACTCTTCAATGCACTATAGCACCACACAATATTTGCTGCCAGGTCCTTGTTTAAAAATGCCATCAATTTAACATTAACTGAAAAAGTAATTATTCTCCAGTTTCACTGAAATGTTTAAAAAAAAACTTCATTCAAACTCCAGGAGATGAAATACTGTGCTTTCAGGACTCATTGGCATTGTTTCAACATTCAGAATAGAAAAACATAAATTTATTTTTGAAGGCGATTTAGGAACTTTCCTGAATGGGAAGTGAGAACATGAATTTAAGTTACAGAAAGATAGTCTGGTTTCACAGAATTCTGCAAACACTGCTTAGATCAGACTCTTTTCCATACTTCTGAAAATGCCATTTACTGCTGTAGGATCTTTGGTTTAGGGACATGTACCCAAGCACAGTTAAGTCCTGTGTACTGAATCAAAGAAACTTCAAATCAATTTCAACTATGAAATGTCATAGACTGCACTAATGACCATTCATTTCTTTATATTGTCACCAATGTTATGGAGCATATGATAAGACTGGAGGGGAAAGATGTGGTGTGCAGGAAGGACTACTTGCAATGCTGTTCCCAGCTTAGTTCACAAGAGAGCATGTCATCTATATAACAACAGAGGGAAATCTCACCAGTGATTGTAGCATAACTGAAGTTTATATGAATTTGAGAGAAAATCATAAGGAGTGGAGAGGTTTTGAATGGTTTTGGAACTGGTAGGCCATTTTTAAATACGAAGTTTAAAAATCTATAGTCATAATGCCAGGCACCATCATGAATGCCTGTAATCCCAGCAACACAGGAGGCTGAGGCAGGAGGATCACAGGTTCAAGGGCATAGGCTGCTTGTGCATCCTAGCAAGATCTTGTCTCAAAATGAATAATAAAAAAAATTGAGGTGCAGCTCAATGGTAGAGTACTTGACTAGCATGCATTAAGCCCTTTGTTCATCCCACTAGTATAGGAAAAAAAAAGTCAGAAGACATGAATGTGGACTCTGCATCTTATTTGGTAGGTATCTTTGAACAAGTTATCTCTCTTTTAAACCACAGAGGAGTGAAGCTGCAAGTGCTTTGCAAACTGTAGAAGATGGCTCAAATAGTAGTGATTATACAGATATGACCTCTTGTAGCACAAAACAGGAAACACTATTTTTGATTGAATTATAAACAAATCACTGTATCTTTAGTGCTAAGCATGTCCTTGACATTTTTATGAAACATTTTAATTTATTTGTTACACCACTGTGTATTGCTCAATAATTATAAGGTGTATGATTAAAATAAAACTACCCAGAGGAATGTTGCTAACTGGATTGACCATGGTATTACCCATTTTATAATTTTTAAAAAACCTTAGCACTCATTTCTCATTTCTTGAAAACTAATTAAATATAAAACTGTTTAGCTGTCACAGAAGATATTTTAATCTATTGAAAATTGTTACAGTAGATAATCTTAATTTGATGTCTAGAAAGCAGTAGTCAGGACTCAAATGTATCTTTTATTCATTGTTATATGCACAGTTTTAATTTTTTAGAAAAAAACATAAAAAATAAAATATACTGTAAAGAAGAGAATATTTTATAAGATACCTTGTAGCATTTTATTAGTATAGTTGAAACACAGTGTTTGTGAATAAGAGCTTCAGCATACTCCATGGCTTAGCAGTTAGACTTTTTTTTAAGCACCTGCTATTTATTCTGGAAACATATAAAGTAAAAGATCTGAACATGGCATTGGCAAACATGCACCTTTAAACTGAATATGGTAAAGGCTAAACATGCAAATGGAAATAAAATATAAATGAAAATGCAGCTTCTTTTCAGAACCTCGTGTGCCATATTTTTTAACTTCTTCCATTCCATGAACCCTGTTAAAGAAAAAAGTTATTCTTTTTCCTTCTAATATTATAGTCTTGATTTTTTTGCTTTAATGATACTTCCAGGAAGAATTAGAAAGGGAAGTGTGGGATAGTCATAAAAGAAACTGTTCTTTTTTTTTTCTTTTTTTTTTTTTTTTTTTTTTTTTTTTTTTTTTTTTTTTTTTTTTTTTTTTTTTTTTTTTTTTTTTTTTTTTTTTGCGGTGCTGGGGGTTGAACCCAGGGCCTCACACTTGCATGCTTTGCAAGTGCTGGACCACTGAGCTGCGACCCCAGCCTAATTTTTTTACTTTTTTGAGACAGGGTCTCACTAAATTATGCAGACTGCCTGTGGTCTCAAACTTGTGATCCTCCTGACTCCACCTCCCGAGCCGCTGGGATTACAGGTGTGTGCCACCACGCCCGGCTAGAAACTGTTCTTTAGATATTTTCCTCATATTTTGCAGTTATGATAGAATTGGTAGGAAGAAAGATTTAATAACGTGTCTTAGTAATGAGGCTGTTATAGCCACTGGAACATGCGATGTATGGAATGGTAATACACACATTCGTGGCAAAATGAAGCTCTAAAATAGTATGCTCAAGCCCATGTATGCTGTAGTCCTACCCAATTTTGTGAAAAGTCCACTTAAAGGTCATTATTTGTTTCCAATGGTGGGATGAAAATAAAAGCCATGTTCAGTGAAGGTACTGAGTAAGTTACAGAGACTTGAGATGTACATCTGCTTAAAAGGAGTGGACTATATTCATGATTCCCCCACGTGTCTGTCAGCTTGTCATACTGTAGAGGCATCGTGTCACTGTGATGCTGAAAGCTATGCCACCAGTATTTCAGGTACCAGCAGGGCCACCCAGAGTGGACAGGTTTCAGTTGAGCTTCCAGACTAAGATAGACTAGAGAGAAGGACCTAGCAGCCCACTCCCCCAAACAATTAGCCACTGAAGCCAGTGAATAGCAGAGAAGCACTATCAGATATAGTGCCGAAAATGAACCCCTTAGGTTGGAAAGCATTCAAGAAATGACTGGGGAAGAGTTACCTCCTCAAAGTAAAATCAATCTTAATGATGGGAATGGAGTAAAGCCTCTAAGACCTCTATTTGCTGATGCAGCATGACTCAAAATGAGAAGAAACATAGTGGCTACAACAATGAGCTCAAACATGAAAAGAACATGTGCATGGCAGTGTTAGGTAGTGTTTTGTCCTGCTGTACATAGAGTTGCTAGGAGTTGGATCTGACTCAAGGGCTCCTAATGAAACATCCATGATTAACATAATCTCTTTAATGCGTCTTCTTGGGCATCCCATTGTGGCATAGATTACACAGACTGCATAAATCACTCTATTTACTCCCGCTACTCTTTATCCCTCTCTTTCCTATGTGTACAATTGCTTTCACAATACATGAATCTGGATTCAACAATATAACTTGCTTTAGCCAGTAGGATGAGATCAAAGAGGCAATTGCTCAGTTACAAAAGACTTGCAGTGTTTCCATTTGCCCTTCTGTGCCTCTGCCCCAGTCACTCTTGGGTCTCAAGAGGAAAGTAAAAGATACATGGAACATAGCCACACTCGGGGATTCCAGCTTAACCCAGACAGCCACCCCTTGGCTGGATGTCTGTGTGAATTTGTCCAATTAAGACTGTAACTTGCCATCCTTGCCTCGAGGGATCATCACTACAAAGTTTTGAAAAACAATAAATGATTGCTATTTGAAACAATAAAGTTTGAGTACTTGTTACACAGCATATTTGTGGGTGCAGTGTGGGAGGCAAACTGATGAAAATAGCTCAAAATTGTTGCTTTTTCATTTATAGGACCTCACTGGAAAAGTTCATCTTTTTATCCTTTATAGATTGTATGCCAGACTTGTGTTGTCACAAAATAAGTGCATGAGTCATGTTCAGTTTAAAGGTATAGTAACTGAATAAATACTGAATCAAACGTGGAATAGGAACATTTTTAATATTCTCTTTCACAGTAATAAACATGTAGGAGGCTCTTCAATTTTCATATTCTCTGAAACAAAATAAATGATTTTATTTCCTTCCTTTAAGAAAATATATTTGGGCCGGGTGCGGTGGCACACGCCTGTAATTCCAGCGACTGGGGAGGCGGAGGCAGGAGGATCGTAAATTGGAAACCAGAGGCAGTCTGCGTAATTTAGCAAGACTCTGTCTCAAAAAGTTAAAAAAAATGGGCTGGGTGTGCAGCTCACTGGTACAGCATTTGCAAAGAACGCAAGTGTAAGGCCCTGGGTTCAACTCCCAGAACCACAAAAAAGAAAAAAAAAGGAAGAAAGAGAAAGAAAGAGAGAAAGAGAGAAAGAGAGAAAGAGAGAAAGAGAGAAAGAAAGAAAGAAAGAAAGAAAGAGAAAATATATTTGGAATCAAATAAATTTCTCTATTCAGTATCTTCAGCACATGTTCACATCTGCATTTATTTCATGTTTAAAAGATCAATATAACTATCTTAAAACTCTTGATAATTTTCAATGAGTAATTTTTCTTATGAAGAGTTAACTTCAGTTTGTTTTTTATTTGATAGGTGGGATAAAAAAAGAATGAGTATGACTTTCTCTTACATCCACATCTCTTTCAGTGTCTTTTCCTTTCTTTTTATCTTGATCTCTCTAATCAAATTTGTAAGCCAAAGTCAGCAAGCCAAACTCAGCACTTTTTAAGGTATCAATGAACATTTAGATCCCCAAGAAGATATCAAAAGTGTAGATGAAATTGGTTACAATGATCTGATCAAGTTCTTTTCAAAAATGTTAAATCTCTCCCACCCAGGGACCATGTGCCAGATGGGAGCCAAAATTACATTATGCACTGTACATTGAGCACTGTAACTTAAAATTCATCAGATTTCTTGAATAAAATAAAATTCATCCAACCAAAAAAGACCTATACACCATGGAAACGTCAAAGCCCTCCAAAAAGTTAATACATCTAGTGTTGACAGCCTAGTATCACAGAAGAACTATGGGTATCTCAAGGTTAAAGTGACGAGGATTCTTTGAGGAAGGGCAAATAAATTACTGAAGGATATTGAAGTTGCTCCAGTATTACCAGTACATTTCATTTAGTTCATATCTGCAACTGGAATCAGAAATGTATGTTCTCATTACAATTTTTTATTTAAATTATCGAAGAATCAAGAATTGAATTATTGGTTAACATGTAAGTAGATCTATTTTAACAAATAGGATAGATTTATTGCTGAGATATTGCCCTTAGAATCATAAAGGATTAAAAAAATGTTATGGTCTCTACAGCTTTTATTTTTAAGTAGTTACTCTAAGGATAGCACTATGCATCTTTAATTTCTAACTTCAAGCAATACTGTAGCACTTGGCATACAATGTAAGAATCTTATATCCTTTAATTTCCAACCTTCCCTGGCCCTGATCCCATCATTTGGAATATTTTTTTCATCTTTCTCATTATTTCCTATGTCTGCTTTAAAGCCAACAGAATGTTACTATTTCACCTTGAAAATCTATTATATTAAAAGAATGTTTTCAGTTATTTTTGTTTATTCGTCATGTAAAACTTGTATATATTTATGGAGAAATATGTGATATTTTGATTCATGTGCACATCGTATAGTCTGAAGCCATACCACTGTGGCGTTGGACCCCATCAAATCTCAGAAGCTAAGCAGGATCGAGCCTGTTTAATACTTGAATGGGAGACCATCTGGGAATATAAGGCGCTGTAAGCTTGGGAGAAGGATTTGGCAACCCACTCTCAAAAAACAATCAGCCATTGAAAACTCTATGAATAACAGAGATGCACTGACAATACTGTTTTGATTATTGTATATAGGGTTGCTATGAGTCAGACACCAACTTGATGGCACCTAACAACAACAACAACAACAAATTGTGTAATGTTCAAACCATGGTGTTGTTGTTGTTAGGTGCCGTTGAGTCGGTATCTGACTCATAGCGACCCTCATAGGGTTTTCAATGGCTGAGTGCTTCGGGATTGCCTTGGGAGTGGATTGCCAGGTCCTTCTCCCATTTTTGTGGTGCTGGGAATTGAACTCAGGACCTCAGAGACTGCAGCGCAGAGCTCTACCCACTGAGCCAAATCCCAGCCCATCAAACCATGGTAAGCATACCTATTTCCCCAAATATTTATCACTTTTTGTTGTAAAAATGTTGAAAATCCATATAGCTAATTTTCTGGAAATATATAGCATATTATCATTATATATAGTTACTCTAGTGTGCACATAAGAACTTCTTTCTTTTATCTAACTATGACTTAGTACGGTTGATCAACATTTTCCCATGCCTCTTCCCTCTATTCTCCTCAGCCTTTGGTCATCACTATTCTACTCTCAACTTCTATGAGATGGACAATTTAGATTTCACAGATGAAGATCACGTGGTTTTTATCTGTCTGTGCCTGGTTTATTTTATTTAACATAATGACCTTCAAGTCCATCCATGTTGTCATGAACTACAAGATTTCACCTTCTTTATGGCTGAATAGTATTCTATTGTAGTTATGTACCTTTTCTTTATCCATGCATCAATTGATGGACATTTAAGTTGTCTCCATTGCTTGGCTATTATGAATGGTGCTGCAATAAAAATGCTAGTGCAGAAGTCTCTTCCACATACTGATTTTATTTTCTTTGGATTCATACCTAGTAGTAAGTTTGCTAAAGCACAACATCAGAAAACTGGAAACAGGTCTCAGGGGAAATCAGTACTTAACCCTCAAAGTATGGACATGACTTCGTTGTGGAATTCATTCCATCTAGGAGAACACTTAGGCATATAGTTGATGAATAAATAAATGAATACTTTAATGAAATATAATTTTATAATTAATGGGCTCAAGTAGTTAATGAAACAATAAGACTTAAATTTAGGCTCTCTCACACACATTCTAGGAGAAGAATCTGGCAGCCCCTCCAGAAACAATGAGCCATTGAAAACCCTATGAATAGAAGAGAAGCACTGTCAAACATAGTACTGAAAAATGAGCCCCCCAGAATGGAAGGCATTCGAGAAATGACTGGAGAAGAGTTGCCTCTTCAAAGTAGAGTCAACCATAATGATGGGAATGGAATAAAGCCCCTGCAACCTCCTTTTACTGATGGGGCATGACTCAAAATGGGAAGAAACACAGTCATTGCAACAATGGGTTCAAACAAAAAGATTGTGTGTGTGGCACAGTATTGGGAAGTACTTTGTTCTGTTTTACATAGGTTTGCTATGAGTTGGATCCAACTCCACATCACCTAACAATAATACTCATTTTCCAGCACAGAAATTGCCTATGGCTTCTGTAAATAGAATCATATTTTAAATCCATATCAAATCTCTTTTCCCGAAGACACTATGTATTGAACATTTTTGTAAAACTAAAATTGTTTTAATTATATCCTTTGTTAGAGAGAAGTTTTTCATTTTTTACCAAGCTTTCTGGACTTTTTCTATTATTAGATAGTTTTACATAACAACTCTACTTGTAAACTATGAAGATTCCAAAAAGGTAGATGTTTTCATTCTGGTAAAAGAGCAGTGTGGAAGAAAGAGCAAGGCGTTTGCTATCTTATAGTACAACATTCTAATCCCAGGTTTACAAATAATAGCCATTTGAGCTCAAAAAAACATTTAATATCTCTGGTTCTTGGTTCTTCCTTCTGTAAACTGGGTTTAAATATATATCTTCTAATCACTTCACAAAAATACAAGAATGAAATATGATGCATATGCTATGCAAACACATGTGTTACCTTGCTTAGCTGTGAATTATCATTTCTCCAGATCAGCTTTTATTACTGTGGAATTCTTTGTGGAAGTTGATGGCTGTGATAGGTGAGAATACCTAGAGAGAGAAGCAGAGGTTAGAATTTAAGAGACTCAGAAATATAGAATTCATTGTTAAATGAGAACCAGTGAAACAATATATTAATAGTAGGTAAGGCACTACAGAAAGCTGATAGGTGGCAGTAAAAGAACAACCAAGATGAGTCTATCTTATATTCCCATGTTAATGGGCATTTGCACTAATAAGGGAAATCCAATAGTGATTGATACCCCTAAAGTTGCAGCATGTTTTTAGACAACTTCATTGAGACATAATTCAAGTGCTACACAATTCACCTATTGAAGAGTAACAGTTTGATGGTTTTTACAAAATTTATGCATCAATTAACAGAATTTTAGAATATTTTCATGAACCCCAAAAGAAAATCCCTATCCCTCTTAATTCCCCCAACCCTACATCCTCAGCTCATTCATATTCTAGCTCTAATCTAGACATCTCCTTATTCTAGACATTTCACATAAAAGAAATCATACACTATGTAGTGATTTGCCCTGGCTTATTTCACTTAGTACACACAATGTTTTGGTGTTTGTCATGTGATAGCATGTATCAGTTCTTCATTTATTTTTTGACTAAATAATATTTGCTATATTTTCACATACCTCGTCTCACTATTATTGATTTTTCACTGGCTTTAACTTTCCTAATCACATTTAAGATAAAAAGAGCCTTTGAATTTCTCTAACTCACCACCTTTAATCTTGGAGAAAGAAAATGTAGAATATAAATATCCACTATTACACATTTTCCTCTCCATAGGAGAACACAGGTCTAGATTTTGCCCGCTTACTAGAGCATGCTGGTTTCCTTTACTTGTTAGGTGCCATTGAGTCATGTCAGACTCATAGTGACCTTCATAGGGTTTTCAATGGCTGTTTCGGGATTGCCTCCAGAGTGGATTGCCACGTCCTTCTCCCATTTTTGCTGGGAATCAAACTCAGGACTTCAGAGACTGCAGAGTGGACTCTACTAACTGAGCTAAATCCCAGCCCCAGTTTCCTTCACTATCTACTCTAAAATGATACTGGCTCTCCTTCAGATAGCACTTAAATAGCTTATCAAGTGTTTTCACATACACCAACTCATAATCTATATCTAAAACTTATGTTGGTAAATAGGTAAGAAAGAAGTAGATAATTGAAGCATAAAGTACAATTACTGATCAAAATTGTAGACATATCCTAAAATGACCTCCCCAGATAGCCCTTAAAATAACAAATATAAAATGATTGCTTAGTCTCATTGACTATTCAGTAATTTCCAAATATTGTGACTTTCTATTCTTATAATCCATAAAAATAACAACAATAAAAATGTACGACCATCTAGATGGCAATGAAAAACTGCTTGTGTGCTGAAGAAGTGGTTCTACTCTAGAGACACGCACGGATGCTAAAAGCCAAAATAAAACTTCTCCTTTCCTCCCACAACAGGTCATAAATTTTCTAAGACCTTTTGTATCACAGTTTATCCAAAGTGACCCACAGCATATATTTATATTCAATTGCTGAAATTAACTAATGAATTAATTTATTTATTGCAGTACTGGAGGTTGAACCCAGGGTATCACACATACTTTTCAATCACTCTACCATTGGGCTGCACCTCCAGTCTCTTTTTTATTTGTTATCTTGAGACAGTATCTCCTTAAGTTAGGTAGGCCATCTACAGCCTTGAACTTTCCATTCTCCTATGTCCACCTCCTGAGTACCTGGGATTACAGGCATGAACCACTGCACCTGGCCTAATTACTGAAGTTTAAAATGGGGTAATTTAATACCAGTACTGGGAGAATTTAAGCCTCAGAATGAAATGTTATTAGTCCTGCTATTTAGACTAAAACAACTAACCTTAGTATGAATAATGGTGAGGTTCTTTCAAACCCAAAGGTTAAAATCTCATTTCCTTTCTTAAACTCCTTTACATCTTTTTTTTTTTTTTTTGTATAACATCTGCATGACTTACTATGCCATTATTGAGCTGGTCTCTGACCTCATGAACATTCTTATCTCCACACAAACTCATATAAGAGACTTGCCTGGTTATTATCTCTGCCACCTAGGACTTCAACCTCACCTGTCATTTTCAAACCTATCTACCTCAGAATGTCTAAGATCTATGTGAGTTAGCTACTTCCCCCAATGTGCTGAGTTTTGATGTTAGATATCTACTAAATCTGTTTACTTTCTCACAGTTCATGAGCCCTCATGCAGAAAATGGTCAAAACCAGTAAGCATATCTTAAAAAAGAAAAGAAAAAGAAAAACAGCTATAACATTTCTAGAATAGTCTATCTTAGGATAGACAATAGGATATAGTTATAGAGATGTCATGGTTTATTGTACTTTTTATTTATTTTTTTATTTGGAGGTTGAATCCAAGGCCTCATGCATGTTAGGCAAGTACCACCACTAGCCCCTTCTCTATTTTGTATTATTTTGAGACAGGGTCTTGCTAAGTTGTGCAGGCTGCCTCTGGCCTCGAACCTCTAATCCTTCTGCCTCAGCCTCGAGAGTCTATGGTATTACAGGCATGTACCATAGCACCTGGTTTATTCTACTGTTTAGATAGTTATGAAATGGTTTATTCTACTGTTTTGATAGGTACGAAATCAATCTTTGCAGAGAGAAAATCAGAAGATTTTCATTTTACTTTTTTAGTACACTAATTATGGCTTTTAAAGTAAATCACTGAATTTTTAAATAATTAAAAAGCAACAAAGAAGCCATAAAATCATAAAGAGGCATACATTAAACAAATTTTGAGATTTATCAACAAACAATATTCTCAATAGTATTTAATGATTGAAATAATGTCATTTGTAATTATAGCTTTTAGGAGCCCTCTATGTATTTAGTAATGCCCTGGAGGCTATTTTCCCTCCCAGATCTCTCTATTCCTACCACAGCTTTATGAAAATAGCATGATAGCTTAAATTCAAAAAAAATTTGATCACTATTTGGTTTGAGAATGATTTCTTACTAGGTACCTGTAACTCAACTGTTTTTTTTTTTCCATTTTTTAGTTTCCTGTGAAAGTATGATTTGAGTCAATATGTGGAGATGGTGTAGGGTTGTTTGCCCAGACATTACTGCCCCCAAACATATGAACACAAGCACACATACAGATAAATGGCTATACATATGTACATGACTATACATTCTTGTGTATATGTGTAAATGTGTGTGTAACTGTGTTGTTAGGTGCTATCGAGTCGGGTCTGACTTGTAGTGACCCTACGTAGAACAGAACAAAACACTCCTTGGCACTGTGCCATGCCAGGCATTATTGTCAGTGCTTCTTTGCTATTTATGGGATCTTCATGGCTGATGGTTTGGGGATTATTTTAGGAGTGGGCTGCCAGGTATAGTTATATCTATATCACATCTATATCTGACTTGTCTACTATTAGGCCAAGAAATCCAGGAAATCATCCAAGTGATCTTTCATGTTTTTACTCTATCGGTGGCTGGGAGTGAATCTCCCCCTCTCCCTGACCTTTTTAATTGTTGTTGTTGTTGTTAGGTGCCGTCGAGTAGGTATCCAACTCATAGCGACCCTCATAGGATTTTCAATGGCTGAGTGCTTCAGGATTGCCTTGGGAGTGGATTGCCAGGCCCTTCTCCCGACCTTTTTAATAGCAGAGTTGTTTTCCATATCTGTTCTTCACTTCCATCTCTTTAGCAAAATCCCAATTCAGAACAGAAAATGACTCCTCAGAATAAAGATTGCATCAATTTCCTCTCTTTCTAAGTCAACAACACTGATGAGAAGAGCTTCTAGAACCTGCTGTTAGAGAAAGGTGCCGACCCTTCTCTTTGTCTTCCTTCCCGCTTGCAGGAGCATGCACACGAGGGGATCAGCTTTCTGCCTTCCATTCCACTGAAGAAGCTTTATGTAACCCGTCAGGAAGTCACAAGAGCTGAGGTTCCTTGTGACTGTGGTCCTCCCACACCCACCCTGAATTAGCTAGGGTGCACAGTAGACAAATAATCTCCCTTCATAACTGCTCATCAGGTTTGGGTAGTTTTCTCTGTAAATATTTATTGCATTGGTCCCTGGGCCTAAGTCTCTGTCCTCTTAATCTTTCACCTAGAATTTGATGTTCTGAATTTTTTTGGGGGGGTGGGAGTGGGACAGGAGTAACAGAGGAATAAAGAGGAAGGGACTAAGTGAAAAAATGCAGATGCAATTCTATGAAAATGAAAAAGATCACACGATACCTCGTAAATGGGCTGGGATTTGGCTCAGTTGGTAGAGCACTGCGCTGCAGTCTCTGAGGTCCTGAGTTCGATTCCCAGCACCGCAAAAATGGGAGAAGGACCTGGCAATCCACTCCCAAGGCAATCCCGAAATAATCAGCCATTGAAAACCCTATGAGGGTCGCTATGAGTCGGACTCGACTCAACGGCACCTAACAACAACAACAAATACCTCGTAAATATGTGCAGTTATCATTGTATGTTAGTCAATTTTTTTGTAAAATGTTTAAGAAGATGGAAGTGTCAGTAAGCCTGATTTGATAATTGCACAGAGAATGGATGAACTCAATTAGCACTCTACATCCCATAAATATATGTACAATTTAAAAAAAACTAATACAAATGCTTTTTCTACCTCCAGTTCTCTCCTTACTCTAGTCTCTTACATGCTTTCACCAGAAAAAAACTATTTAAAGTGCATGTCTGGTCTTAGGAAATAACTCACAAAGTTGAGATTCTAACTCATGTCTGTCTTGATCCAGAGCCAAAAATCTTAAACTTCATGGAGAGCTAGGGAGCCACAGAAGAAATCTGCTATAAAAAGGTACGTTGAATAACAGATTAGGGGTATGCAAGGGCAAGAGAGCTGTGAATAAGACATGATGGATACTGTGTGCCCTGTCCCAAGGTTATGTTTAAGATATTTTGGGCTTCTATGTTGTTTTTGCCTGCAGTCGTACCACCCTGGCATCAGATCCCCTCATATCTCAGAAGCTAAGCAGGGTCAGGGCTGGTTAGTCCTTGGCTGAGAAACCGCCTAGGAACACCAGGTGCTGCAGGCTTGGGAGAAGGACCTGGCTGCCCACTCCCAAAAAATAATCAGCCACTGACTAGTGCCGGGCATGGCAGTGTCGGGGAGTGTTTAATCTGTTGTACTTAGGGTTGCTATGAGTCATATCTGATTCAATGACACCTAACAACATGTTATTTTTATATTTATGTAGCGAATCAGATGTGGAATAGCCTTTTTCTTCCTTTTTTTCTTTTCAATACCAAGAATTGAACCCAGGGCAAGAGCTCCACCACTAAGCCACACTCCCAGCAACCCCTTACATGCAGCTTTTATTTATTTATTTATTTGTTTGTTTGTTTGTTTATTTATTTATTTATTTTTGAGACAGTTTTGCTAAATCACGTAGGCTGACTCTGGCCTCAAACCTGCAATTCTCCTGCCTCCGCCTCATGAGTAATTGGGATCATAGGCATGTGTCATGGCACCAACCTTATGAAATATTTCTTATACAATCTGAGATGGCTGTGAATAGGCATACACTAAGAATGAATGTAGGAGATGAGAAGTACCTTACATTCTTAATCTAATCCATACCCTTTCAGTGGTTTCATAGGGCTAAAATTCAACTGTGAATTAAATTTTGGTCCAGACCTAATTTAGGGGAAAATTACATGTAAAAACAATTTAATGAAATAATATGGGTTAGATCTGGGTGCAGATATGACCAGAGAATATAAAATAAATGACATTCCAAGCATACAAAAACACTTCCTATAAAAGTCATCCTTGACCAACAGCTGCCTATGAAAATAATTTACTTGGTATAAATTCACTATGTTGAGCAATCATATGCTGACTCAGTTATTACCTGGAATTGTTCATTAGTCTGGGTATGTGTCAATCTTATCTATTGAACAAGTGAACCTACTTGAACAATTCTATATTTCTCCATAACAATGCACAATGTAGTAGTACATTTAAGAAAACACAAAATGAATAAGCTTAATTGAATTGGCTATCTTGCGATAGTCAGGGAATTCAAATATAATTGTTTTTCTGAAGAGGAATTTCTTGATTACAGGTATTAAATAACTACTGCAGTGATGGGCCTAGGTAATGTAGGCTTTTGATTTTTAGATCTGCCCTTGGTATACAAGATTTAGTTTATCAGATTCAGAAGATAACTTTATAGAATGAAACAAATTATTTTTTCTGCTTATCTTAAAGCATGGATCATATAGGAATGTTTTATGGTCATAAAGGAACAATAGTCATAGTTCTTTCTTTATGTTTCACAACCAAACTTAAGTAAAACAAAATCAGGTAAAGCAAAAGAGTTACTTTCAGAATGAAGATACAGTAACACTTTATACGTAAAATACTTTCTGCATTAAAACATATAATCTGTGATAGAAGGGTCTTTGAATTAGAAAAGCCATGCATTTAGTAATTCATAGCCTAGATCCTGTAGCTGTTTTAAAACAGAATTTGACTGAGACATTTTCTTACACAGCATCAGCTTTACAATCTATCATCTGCGGATAATCTCTTTAGTTAACTAGTTGGTGGCATTTTATTCTGTGAGGTGCTTAACATTTCAGTCTTAAACTACTTTCTTTTAATGTGCCACAATGGCAGGAATGCTTAATATCACTGAACTATGGTAGTGGTGTCCTCTTCAAAAAGACCAAGGTACCATTAGAAATGGGTCATGAAGCAAAGGCCATTAACTCATTTTTAAAAGGGCAGATCCCATCAACACATTACTGACAAACTTCCTTTCCTGTGTCCATTTGCCTTTATTAGAGATCACATTTAATATCTACCTCCCTGCCTGAGATAGCCTTTTGAAGCCACGCCCTGTGAAAAATGAAAACAATTAGAAAATAAATTTACTTTCAGTTTTTTCTTTAAATAAACAACCTTGTTGTCTAATGCATCATCATTTGGTAAACTAAGTATTAATAATTCTCAGTAATTTAAATAATGATTCCAGAGTTCCTTATTTAAAAGCATTCATTTAACCTTAGATGAGTAAAATTCAGTTAATAAAGGCAATGATGAAAAACAGAAAAGGATGAGCCTTTAAAAAAAGTTCCTTGATGTTCTTGCAAGAAGACAAAATGCAATGTAGATTTGCATCTTCTCTATATACCAAATGAAAGGTTTATTAAAAATTAATGTTAAGAAAATAACAAAAATGATGGGGAATAAGCTCTCTTTTAATGGTTATCTTCCTGAACTAACCCTGCAAGTTGTGTTTTGAAATGATTCTCTGCCTACAGCATTCAAATAGAAATTTTTCATAATGAGAAAAGATAATTCATGCTCTACAAATCCCCTTCTTGTAATAAAATTTCAGAGTCTGTCTTAACCTCTGTTTTCCTTTGTTCTATCTCTTAGAGAATAAAAATTTTATGAATTTTTACCACACTGAGCTGTCAGATACATGTGCCATAATGAAATGAGGCTAGAGTCTGTTCTGGCAAAGGCAATATGCAGTTGTCCACAATGTCCTCTTTGGAGCTTCCAGAATGGGTAGAGGAAGGTTGTACTGAGTGAAGGTCTGTGTTTCTATTCTTCAGCTGACTGCAGGAGAGGAAGACCAAAGTTGGCAGCTTAGTTAACCTAATCAGAACATTTTTTTACTTTAGTTTTGTTTTGCTTTTCTTATAATGGAGTTGCTTATCAACAAAATAATAAAAATTCAAATACTGAAACCTTTAGGATTATAAATGAGATGACCTAGTTAGCATGAAAAACACAGAGCTAATTTAGAGGCAAAGCAAAACATAATTTCAATAGAAAAAAGCTAGATTTTTAACCTTATTTTTCATATATTTGATTTTTAATTATAACCTAATATTTTCTTTCTTTTCTTTCTCCTTCTTCCCATTATTCTTCCATTCCTTACTTCTCTTGCTTATTACCATTCTTTTCTTCATTTCAAAATTTCTTTTTCTTTTGTTATTTAGAACCTGTCATGTATGCATTTATATGTAGTATATGTGTATGTATGTGTATACATATATATTGGGAGTGTCAATATGTATACATATTTTAAGATATGTTACCTTTGCATCAGTTTTCGAAGTTGAATTGAATTCTGGCTACACTTTGTAGTATGTCCTCTTATAATTGAAGAAGTCAATTATGACTTGTACTCATCTATGGTTATCAATGTATTTTGAGCATTACAATTTTAATACAGTTAATGTATATGTATTTTGACACCTTCTCCATATGTCCTACTACAATAGTTATTAGTAACAAGTTATCTCCGAGAAGCCCTGAGTCCTCTCGTATCACTCCATGAATGGGCTTCCAAGTTTATTTATTAGAGCTCTTCAGTTAAATCCACCTGGTTACTGTTAGCAGGCATTTTCTCAAGTCCATTGGCATTCATATGAACTAGAATCCTGCCCCTACTGATGGTCCTTGGTCCTTGATCTGGACTCAAGTGTATCAACACTGGTTTCTACTAAACTCTTTCCTACCAGCACACTGTTTCTGACTCCATCCAATTGTATTGCAGGGTTGACTCCTATCTGTAAGCATTTCTTGAATTGTATAAGGAAATGCCAAATTTGTGATTATTGTTCAACTGAGATTTATTTCTGCCATCTGATATTTTTCATTTATTCTTCTCTCCTTACAACCTCTTTCCTCCCTTCAACATAAATTTTCTCCTCATAGTTTAAAAGGTACATCTGTGCTATTTATGATGATTCTTGAATTTCCTCTTGAGACCCATACTCTTTTATTCTCTTTTTTTTTTCCAAATTTAAAAATATTTGTATCTTACTCCAAATATAAAAAACACTGGATTACATCTAATTCTTTTTTATCTTGCACCTAATGATTATGCTATTAGTACCTAGGCCTTTAATTTTAGATTGCTGTAGATATACTTTAGCTCTGATTTTAGCTTTTATTTATCTAATAGTTCATAGTTCTCCTTAAGACTTTAAAAACAATACTATAGCCAGACGTGGCACACACCTGTAATCACAGCAACTCAGGAGGCAGAGGCAGGAGGATCTCAAGTTTGAGACCAGAGGCAGTCTGCATAATTTAGCAAGACCCTATCTCAAAATTTAAAAGAAAAAAATGCTATATTTCCTTATTATATTTTGTTTGCTGTTGAGAGCCCACTGTTAATCTGATCTTGGTTTCTTTGCAGATGATCTTTCTTGCCAAAAGTTTCTAAATTTCCTTTTGCCTTTCAATTCTTAATTATCATTAAAATAGTTAAATGTGAATTTTTCATTAGGTTTCCATTTGGTTCCTTAAAAACTCTTAATTTGTAGTCTTTCAACTTTCCTTATTTCTGACAAATATCTTAATTCTCCACATTTTATCTTTTCTCTTTCTTATTTTTCTCTTTTTTGGGGCTCCATCTAGATATTGGTATGTATTGTATTCACTATATCTTTGAGCTTTTTAAATTATGCTTTCTATCTCTTTATGCTTACTGGCATTCTCTCAGAGAATTCCTTAATCTAAGCTTTAAAGTCACTTATTTATACTTCTGCTGTACCCATCAAAATATTTATCCCATCTATTGCATTCTTTATGTCAGCTATTTAATTTTATTTCCTAATACTTTCCATATATTTTATTTGATGGTCTACTGTTCCTGCTTTGTATTGTTAACATCTCAGTTTATTTTCTTAACTATCTATAATTGTAATTCACTTTTAAAATTCTTATTCTACTTCTCTAATGCTTCTCATTTACAGAAACATTCTTTATGTTTCTTTTCTTCCAGCTTATGAACTTGTGTTTATAAGGGCTATAGCCTATGCCAGTCTGGAGTAATTTTAAGAGAAAAGATAGGAATAAGAGGAAGTGTAGAGACCTAAGACTTCATTGAATCACTAACATCCAATCATAGTTCTACCAGATACTCTCATCACAGTTATATTTAAACATTTAGGATACAGTTCTACTGCGAGAAGGGAGTCTCCCTAAAATCTAGTCTATCAGCTCTGAACATTGTGAGAAGTAGAGGAATGAATGTCCCAGAAAGGCTGTTAAGTCCACATCTTTTCAAAAGTCCCCCACTCCAGCAGAATTTATGATCTGCCTCTCTATAATTTCAGGAGACATTTATAAGAATTTGGGCTATTGCTAATTTCTGCCCTAAGGAAGAAAAATTAAACAAACAAAAAGGAACTTAGAATGCTTAACAATGACTTATTTTTGTTATATATTATTTGTTACTGTTGTTGTTAGGTGCTGTTGGGTCAGGTCCAACTCATAGCGACCCTAAGTACAACAGAACGAAGTGCTCCCTAACACTGTGCCATGTCTGGCACTATGTCATTGATTGTCTGCTACTCTTAGGGTTTTTGATGGCTGATTTTTTCAAGACCGGCTGCCAGGTCCTTCTCCTATTTTTACAGTGCTGGGGATCAATCCCAGGGCCTCAGAGTACACAGAGCAAGCACTATACCAACTGAGCTAATTTGTTATTAACATGCATTAATTATATATTGAATGTGATACAGTATACTATCTCAACATACTGCTTACACTGATCAAATCAGGGTGATTAGCATTTCCCTCTCTTTGTCATTTCTTTTTTCTTTTGACTTATTTATTTACTTTTTTATTACTTTTTGTTTCTGTTCTTGGAGATGGGATCTTCCTGTGTTGCCTAGTTTGTTCTCACACTCGTAGGCTCAAGTGGTTAACTCCGGTCTCAAAATCCTGAGTATTGAGACTACCCAACAATCAATCTTTCTATTTGAAGCCTTTGAATTCCTTTACTCTAGACATTGAGAAAATATATAGTAGGTTATTGTGAACTACAGCAATGGTTCCCAAATTTTATGGCACCAGGGACCAAGGTCATGGAAGACAATTTTTCTTTAACTAGGGTAAGTTTGGTAGGGAATCATGATCTGACAGGAGGCGGAGTTCAGATTGTAGTGGCAGTTTATGTTCTAGTGTTAAATCTGAGTCCAGATTTTTCCTCTACTGTCTACTTGTTGAACAACTCTGATTATGTTGTTTAGTAAGGCTTACCTCTCTGAGTTTCTCAAATGTAAAATGTCACAACAGAACTTACTCCTTTTAACTTTTTTGGTACACATTATCCAACTTCCCTTACCTCCCTCTCCCATTCTCTAGGAATTATTATTCTACTTTCAGAGCTATGTTTCTTAGTCTCCATGAAGATGAATGAAATCCTAGCATTGCAGAAAAGTGGATAGAGGACATTATGCTAAGTAAAATAAGCCAGACACAGAAAGACAAATTCTCTCTCATAAGTAGAACCTTCCATCTATTCTTTAGTCCTCTTGCTAAAACTTCCAGCCATCTTCCCACTACAGGGTCAGCTATCTACTTTCCCATCCCCATCAATTCAGAATAGTCCCAGAGAGTCTGGCTTTATCTTCTTTCCTTCCTTCCTTCCTTCTTTCCTTTTTTATTTTTATTTTTTAAAATCTTTTTCCTTGTGTCTGTAGTATCTCCCAGCTTGGCCGTGGTGGAAGATACCAACAAAATCATCAGTCCCCACAAGTTTGCTCCTATTTTTCAAAATATCTGGTGAATCTTGAACTGCTGGGCCCAGGAGAGACAACTGACTAGTAGACTGAATTTAGGAGAGAAGTATAATCATGATGTGTTCAAACTACCACCTGCCTGTATTCCTTTTTATTTTACATGTAGTGCAATAGTTGTGGTCCACATTTGCACAAAAGCAAATTTCATGACTATGTCTAGAATCTGAATCATCGAATTTTTCTTGGTAATTGTTAACATGTATCTTACTAGAGGGCTTTCATTGGAGGCAATAAAGGTAGAGGTATGGGAGAAGTTCTGGGCCACATTTTCTTATGAAATATATATATATATATATTCTTAGACATCCTAGTTCAAGATCAAATAATATTAATATATTTCTTTTGTTTCTCCATAAACCACAGGGTAAATAAGTCCTAAAATAATAGTAGTGGTTAATCTTCCCTAGATACTATGTATATCTTCTGTCTCTAAAGTGCATTTTGGTTTAGTGATCAAGAGCTTAGGTTCTAGTATTAAATCTGAGTGCAGATTTTTCCCTTGCTATCTACTATTTTAAACAATTATGGTTATGTTGTTTAGAAAGGCTTATGTTTCTGAGTTCTTCAAAGGTAAATATGACTAAATGCAGTTAATATAAATAAATTTTGAAAGTAAAATGATAATTAATATAAAATAGTAAGCAGTTTTGGTTATTACATAGTAAGTTATTAATAAGTATTACTGATAGGATTATGAAATGTTATTCAGAATATATCTATTACAAGGTAAGTTATCGAAAGTGTGCTGCTCCACACTCAGTGAGGACCCAGGTTCTATACTTAGCACTCCAAAAATGGGAGAAGGATGTGGCAATCTATTCCTGAAGCAATCTTTAAACAATCAGGTCAGGCATTGAAAACCCCATGAGGGGCTGTATGTGTCAGACCCGGCTGGATAGAACCTAACAACAACAATTAAATTTGCAACTCAAGATCCTTTCATTTAAAAAAAGGTGAAATGTGTTAAATTTATCTTTGATATTCTCATAATCATTTCCCCATATTTTCAGTAACTTCTCTGTGTGTTCATGTGACCCTGGATACCTCTTGTTAGAAGAGAAAATACTTTGATGAGGAGAGTTACATAAAGAATAAGTAAGAATGGCTTTATGAATTATCTTTGATAACACAATTAATGCTAAGTTAAAGGAAAAATCCATAATGCTGAAATATCAGACATTAACATCAGATGCCCTGCTGGAAGTAATTTTGGGCAGGACCACCTATTGGGACCCATCCTAGAAATCTTACTATATAAAGGATCTACTTGTTTACTTGAAAAATATGTATTCAACTCTTGCTGTGTCAATTATTTTGCTGGATATGTGGGACTATAGAGATTTATATTTCCTACTTTTATCCTCAAACATGCTCATAATCTAATAAAGCAGACAGTAATATCTTATACTGATAATGTTTTAATGTATATTACCCTACTTATTTATAATGCAATCTTGGGATGAATGTCCACAATTTTTCTCTCATTGTTCAAATGTGGAGAAATCATTTGGATTACTCATGGTCACACAGTTTGAAAGAGGGGACTCAAGTGCAATTTTCCTCAACATGAGTCTTCTTTTTCGACTCTATATCACAATGCCTCTACAATAAGAATCTAATAAACTATGATAAGTATCATAAGATAAATATCAAAGTAGTAATGACATTTAGATGAGAGAAAAATTAGTGTTCACAATTAATTAGTGATGATTTCACAAATAAGGCATGTCAGTAGATAGGTCCTGGAAGAACAGGTTGGATTTTGATAGAGATATTGGATAGGGTATCCTAACATCAATGAAAGGCAAGAATCAAAGAGCATAATGGGGAAAGAGCGAATAATTTAGAAGGGGTAGTGTCCTAGCTCCCTCATGTATTTGTCGGCTTGTCATGATGTGGGGACTTGCATGTGGCTGTGATGATGAAAGCTATGCCACTGCTATCTCAGAAACGAACAGGGCCACCCATGGTGGACAGATTTCAGCTGAACTTCCAGACTAAGACAGACGAGGAAGAAGGACGCAGCAACCCACTCCCAAAACAATTAGCTATTGAAAACCCTAGGAATAACAGAGAAGCATTGTCAAATATAGTGACAAAAAAGGAGACCCTAGGGCTGGAAAGCATTCAAGAAATGACTGGGGAAGAGTTGCTCCCTCAAAGTATAGTAAACTTTAATGACAGAAATGGAGTAAAGCCCCTGGCACCTCCTTTTGCTGATGTGGCATGACTCAAAATGAAAAGAAACCTAGTGGTTGCAACAATGGATTCAAACATAGAAAGATTGTGCGCATGGCACAGTGCAAGTTAATGTTTTGTTCTGCTGTACACAGAGTCGCTATGAATTGGAACTGACTCAATGGCACCTAACAACAACAACAAAATGTGTCCTAGTTGGCTGAAATATGGAATATGTGAAAGAAGAGATGTCAATAATATTTAAAAGATAGATTAGAGGTAGATTATAGGGAATTGTAAGTTTATATTTTTCTCCAAAGCCAATAGTACTCAGCCCTGGCTGAGGATCAGAATCAATTTTATAGCTTTTTTGAAGTGCCCACACCTGGCAGCCTTCCCAAAGGTGCTACTCACTAGGTCTTAGGGACCATGGACAACTGCATATTTTAGAATTCCTTTATTGATTCTGCACTATGTGTATTGTAAAAGGCCAGTGTCATGATGATGGACGTGTGGTCCACTCAACTTGTGGTCTGTGGACCCTGAGAGTCTTTGGTTATCATCTACCATGCGAAGCTGAGTGTGAGTAAAAAATCTGCATAGTGACTTGATGTAGTAATTTTATATTTGTTGAAACACAACTTAAAAAAAGTGGTGCTGTATTTTTATACCTTTTTTCACTCTTGCACAATTCATTTAATTGAGTTTGACAAAGAGATTATTCCACAAGGATTAGAAATTAAAAAGTCAGCTGGACCTCATCACAGATAATCTAAGAAGCACTATTACAAGCTGTGCCTGCGGCCATATCACTGTGGTATCCGATCTAGTCAGATCTCCAAAGCTAAGAAGGGTAGGGCCTGGGTAGTACTTGGATGGGAGATGGCCTGGGAACATCAGGTGATGTAGGCTTGGGAGAAGGACCTGGCAATGCAGTCCCAAAAAACAATCAGACATTGAAAATACTATGAATAGCAGAGAAGCTCAGACAATATTATTTTATCTGTTGTACATAGGGTTGCTATGAGTCAGACACCAACTCGATGGCTCCTAACAACAATGATAATTATAATCTACAGGGATATTTGTGAGCATGGAATACTTACAAAAAGTGGTGCTGCTTTAACTCTAACATGGCACTGGGCACATTGTATAGATGAGAATGGGAACCAGTTAGAGGTCCACATATCACAACGTACTTGGATTCACTCATGTCAATGGTCATGGGCATTTGCATGGAAAGACAAAAAGTTAGAAATGTGTTATCAATAGAATTAAGAATAAAAAAAGGATAAAATCTGAAACATTAATGATACTTCATGCCTGAGTGAGGGAGAAAAGGTGCTATTAATATGCAGCACATAGATCTCAATGGGAAAATATAAGGTGAGAAATGGTGTAGGATGGGAAGTGAAGATAGTTATTTTGGCTTAAGGCATGCTGAGCACAGTACCCTATAAATATGTAAAATTATTATGTGGCAATTAAAAAACAAAAGGAAAATATCACAGAGAGGAAATATCTGTTAACATGGAAGTTCTTATCCTGCAAAGCTGTCATTTAGAAGAAAAGTAAAATAGAAATATATCAAGCACCCAAAAAGATGGCTGAAATAAATCAAGTATAAATGTCCCAAAGACACTGAAAATTTGGGACTGGAATGTGAGAAAGAAGTAGAAGTTGGGTGTAGTAATTGAGGATGATATTCAAAGTATATCAAAGCAACTGACAGATTAGCCACTGCCAAGCCTGAGGGCACAGTGGCCCTCAGCTCATTGCACAGCTGTGGCATTACTCACCTGCTAAGTAGTATGGTCAGAGATATAATATCCAGAGGCAGGAGTGCAGTGCACACAGAGTAGACCCTCTGGGAGAGAGATGACAGAGAATACAAAGAGTTTAGGGAACAACTCATGCGGTATCCATACCTTCCAGATTAGAAATGAGGCAGAAAAAGAACAATGTATGTTGGAAAGATGAGACTGGAATATGAAATTAATTTTCTTTTAAAATCAGGAAATGGGGACATTTTAGGAGAAATAAAGCCATTACATTTAGTAAATAGGAATAAACAGAAAAACTTGAAGGAATCGGTTTTAGTGTGTTAAGAAAAAAGTAAGAGAACAATAAGCAGTGTTATTTCATATGTGCTATGGACTGACTCATGTCCTCCTAAAATTCATAACTTTCTATGTGATGGTATTTGGAAATAGTCTTTAGGAGATAATTAGTTCATGAGAGTGGAACCATCAACCTGCGATTATTCATAAAACAATACAGCAGGAAGACACATCTGCAAGACATAAAAACAACCTAACCAAGAATCAACTGTATGGGTACCTAAATCATGGGACTTCCTAGGGTTCAGAAGGACGGGAAATGAGTTTCCCGTTGTTGAAGATATCCAGTCAATGGTGTTTTTTTTATTCCCAAGCAAAGTAAGTCTCTAATGGAGTAGCAGCAAATACAAACTCTTCTCTAATATATTTACCAAGTGAGTAAAAGGAAAAGGCAGAATTATAATTTAAAGGGATAGAAGGAAACAAGGGCAATATTTGAGGAGTGAATGGTGGAGAACTTTCCAGCATCGATTATGAAAGACATCAGTTCATAGACAGTAGGATCCCAAGAAACCCCCCACTAAAGAAGAAATCTATACTTGAGTATGTTTCAATGAAACCCTTGAACATCAAATACATAGGGAGATAAAAGGCATTGAATGTAAAGTGCTGTAGAAACTGCAAATGAAATTCACAGTAGAAAAGAAAAAGGCTGGAAACCAGTGAAGTGCTAAGAGAAAACTCAGAAATTCGTATCTAGCAAGAATCCTTTAATGGGAACGAAGGCAAATAAAATGATTCTCTGACAAACAGAATTGTGCTTACCACTAAAGAAATTTTCCTTGCAGGAGAAAAATTATCCCAGTTGGAAAGAAGTGGATAAAGAAATCAAATTAAAACAAGACTGGTAAATATGTGGAAAACTCAAATATACATTAGCTATCTAAAATTATATCTGTGGAGCTTAAAATATGGAGACAAATAAAGTGACAACAGTATGAAATATTTTACAGTCTTTGAAAACACGACAGTGCATGAGGCCGGGACTCCTTGATGGTCAAAAACATCATGGCCATGGCTGATGGGAGTGCCAGGTAAAGCTGGGACAGAACTGATGCCTGATGGAAGTAGAGTGTGTCATTGTCATATTGCATGTGAACAGAAGTATAGTTGTTATTAAAAAGAGAAACATACTTGCCGGGAGTGGTGGCACATTCCTGTAATCCCAGTGGCTGGGGAGGCCTAGGCAGGAGGATTGCAAGTTCGAGACCAGAGGCAGTCTGCATAACTTAGTGAGACCCCGTCTCAAAAAGGAAAAAAAAAAAAAAAAGGGCTGGGGGCGCAGCTTAGTGGCCCAGCACTTGCAGAGCATGCAAACGTAAGGCCCTCGGTTCAACCCCCAGTACCACCCAAAAAAAAAAAAGAAAAGAAAAGAAAGAAAAGAAAAAAAAAGAAAAAGAAAAGAAAAGAAACATACCCTGAGAAAGAAGAACATGGTGTCTCTAGCAAGATGAGAGGGTTACATATGTCATCTCAACACATGTTATTTCATTCTGGCTACTATTCTGCAAGCCTACTGCCCTAGCACTGTGGTGTCCAATCCTGTCAGATCTCGGAAGCTAAGCAGGGTCAAGCCTGGCTAGTACTTGGATGGGAGACCACCTGGGAACACCAGGTTCTATAGGCTCGGGAGGCGGACCTGGCAACCCACTCCCAAAACACAATCAGCCATTGAAAACCCTATGAATAGCAGAAAAGCAGTAAAAATACTGTTTCACCTGATGTGAGTAGGGTCACTGTGAGTCAGATACCAACTCAACAGCACCTAACAACAACAAACTATTCTGGATTTATGATTATCTGCATCTTCCCAATGAGGAACCTGACTCTGCAGGGTGAGCTCATTTGTCTTGAATCCAACTGGAGAGGTAGGGTTAGGGTGTTCTATGACACCATTAGCCTGTCCAGAAGGGTGTTTGCCATCCCATGCATTCCAAGAAGCTCTGAAGTTCCAGATAAGGCTGCTCTTGTTTCTGCTGCACCTCAAGGAAATTACAGCCAGGAGTGTAATAACAGAACACTTCTGAGGCTTTGATAAATTATGAGAAAGCCTCATTTTCTGTAATCCATGGAACATAGTGCTGAGCCCTTTGTCCTCTCAGAAAAATAAGCTCCATCTATGGACCATTCTCCTTGTATAGACTGCACTGCCACGTTTCCCCCTCCATTTGATTTCACAAGTGTTTATAATCTTACTTGCTCCTTCCCTTTGCTGTTTTCTCCTGGAATCTAAATATGTTACTCTTTTTTGTCATATAGTCAGTTGCTTCAAGTTCACTGTTTTATCCAGCTCTTTTTTCTTTTTCTACACAAGCCTTTGATACAATTAATAAGAATTGACATTTAATCGTAAGTCTTGGGTATTAGTTTACAACATCTACAAGTTCTGAGGATCTTACTAAAAATACACCAAAAATTAAATGGCACCTTACTTGGCATGAGTAGAAGCTCCTATTGCTCATGCTCAGCCTGGCAGACAGATGCAGAATTTTTAAATGACCACTGTACGCCTCTCTACTTAACAGATGCAGCTCGTCCAACACACCGTGATCCTGAGTGTTCAAATTAAAATCCACTTCTTATCATAAAAGCAGCCCATCATCAATAATTCCCCATACTATTCTTTCAAAAAGTAGAAAGAGGAGGCTTGGCATATAGCTTAGTGGTAGAACACTTGCCTACTCTCTATATAGAACACCCTGGATTCAAGTCTTCCTGGTGCCTCAAAAACAAGAAAGACAAAAATCCTATGCATGTTAAAAGATGTAAGGCATGGCATGGAAGCTACAAAAATACTTTTAGGGTATAAATTTTAAGAAATATGGTTAATCACCCAGTGTTTCAATTAACCTGAAGCTGGACTTTCAAACAAAAACTCAGAACCTAATTAAGGAAGTTCATCATATAGACAAAGCACAAAGCAACATGCAATTAACATTTCCTAAAAATGAAACTGATGCAAGAACGTTTTGATTTACTCTAATTATATTGCTAATTCTGTACCTAATGCGCCAAAGTCTTTGCATGAAAAAGATTTTAAAAAGTCCTTTAAAGGTCTTCCTCCAAATTGCAGTAGGCTTGTATTTCTCTCACTCTCACTGCTTGTAATATAACTACAAGTGAGAATTACAAAAGAATTCTCAACCTACAGATATGATAAAATATAGATGACAGAAACCTGGCCCTGAATGTTCCCACAAGAACAGTTTGTAGCAATCACACTACAAAGAGTTGTAAGGATAGTGCTTTCATTCATCTCTATGTACTTGCAAGAAATGTCTTGGAAAGGGCTAAGAGCCAATGTTCCTGAATTCTCCAATATTGTCTTGTTCTTGGTGCCAGATATTGTGCCTTCCATTGTACCACGAGCTCATAAACCTTCAGGAAGCAGTCATTTCTAGGCATGGTGGTACGTGCTAGTCCTAAGGTACATGTTACAGTATATAACCGATTGTTCTGAAAGTTGGTGAATTGTGTGTGTTTTAATGTTTAAGGCTTTTGAAAACAAGGATATTATTTTGCAAAATCTCAGCCAGGTGCCATGGTGCACACCTGCAATCCCAGGTACTTGAGAGGTGCAGGCAGTACTACTGCAAGTTGTAGGCCATAGGCAGCCCAGGTAAATTAGCAAGACCCTGCCTCAAGGTAAAAAATATAAAAGGGGCTGGGGTACAGCTCAGTGGTAGAGTACTTGCAAAGTATGTGCAAGGCCCTGGGTTCAACACCCTGCCCCAAATATCTATCTATCTATCTATCTATCTATCTATCTATCTATCTATTATTTTGCAAAATGTGAGAATAAACATAAATAAATATTATTGATAATATCAGCAGACATTAGTCATGGGATGTGAGAAATGGAAGGAAATTTAAAGATCAGATAATCCAATCATTTTGCTTTACAGATAAGGAATTATTCAGGGAGGCAAAGAGTTTTGCTGGGTCCTATATCAAGTCCTACATCAAGTCCTGGGCTGGGATTTATCTCAGTTGGTGCAGTCTCTGAGGTCCCAAGTTCAATTCCCAGCACTACAAAAATGGGAGAAGGACCTGGCAATCCACTCCCAAGGCAATCCCAAAACAGTCAGCCATTGAAAACCTTGAGGATTGCTATGAGTCAGATACTGATTGATGGCACCTAACAACAACAACAACATCAAGTCCTACCCAAAGTGGGAACAAAATCAACTCTAGTGACTCTAAGGCTTTTGTGTTTAACACATAAAAATGAGTCAATTACTTCTCTAACCCTTGGCTTCCTGATCTTTAGAATGGAAACATTAGGATATGAAAGCCAAATGAAATAATGCATAGGAAACCTTTAATGTTCTTGCCATTGTAATTTACAGCCTCAACATATATTTTCTTTAATGTCATATTCTAAGATAATAAAAAATAATAAATGTGGGGTAAAAATTTGTCACACTAATCAAAAAGCAAGACTAGGGCAAAAATAACTTTCAAAGATATTCAAAATTATACAGTTGACATTTTACTTAAACAATTCTCTGGCTTTTCCATATAACCTATATATCAAGTACTTCATACTGTGCTTCACTTATTACTAAAATAAAATGAAAAATAACATTCCTAAATGCAAATTTACTATCAAATCATGAAGTGGAAATAGACGAAATACCTTCTTTGGCCATTACCCAAAGACTATAACAAATAGCCTAAGAATGGGATATGTACTGAGTTAGAAAAAAAAGTTACCATGATTTTTTCAGCTAATAATTATCCTACACTCCCAGTTCCTTAAGCAATATATACATAAGATGTTTGCCACTATAAATTAGTTGTTGTTGTTGTTGTTAAGTGCAATCAAGTTGGGTTCAAATCATAGTGGCCCTCATAGGATTTTCAATAGCTGATTATTTCAAGATTGCTTTGGGAATAGATTGCCATGTCCTTCTCCTCTATTTTGCAGTGCTGGGGATCAAACCTAAGGCCTCAGAGAGCACAGAGGACACTCTGTCAACTGAGCTAAATCCCAGACCCAAAGCCTGAAAAACAATGAATGCAACTAGGAACTTGACAATAGGACTCATTACATATATCTAATGCAATCATTAACTCATTTATTAATGTGTAATATATCTTCATTGCATCTCCTCTTTCTGCACAATTACACAAGTTTCTGGAATATAAAAAGTTATAAACTATGATCCCACTCATCAAAGACTGCATGACTTGAGACTACTAAGCATCACTTTGTAGCACTGAGATTTTCTGATGAGTCAGTAAAGTCCTGCTTCCAAAATTACAACACCACTGTCAAAAACATATAAAATTGGAAAATATTTGGAGAAGTAAACAAATACACATATTTCCAACACCAAACTCTAATAAGTCAATTTCCATAGTTGCCATACAAATCTTTAGATATTTTGAATTATCTAAATTATTACTTTAGGGAATAAATTATTTTAAAAATTTAACTTATAAAAAGTTCTGGTGTAAGAAAAACTCAAGTATTACTTAAGAGTTTCAATAGCTTAACAAAATATTTTATATAATTGGGCTCGTAGAAATGCAAATTTGTGCCACTTGCTATATTTGTTGTTGTTATGTGCTATGGAATGGGGTCCCATTCATAGTGACCCTATGTACAACAGAAGGAAACACTCCCCAACACTGTGCCATGCCCAGCACTTGGTCAATGCTTCTCTGCTTTTCACGTCATTATTTGTTGTTGTTGTTAGGTGTCCTGCAGTCAGGTCAAATTTATAGCGACCCCCATAGAATTTTTAAAGCTACTTTTTCCAGATTGTTTTGAGAGTGGGCTGCCAGGTAGCACCGCAAGAAAAAAAAAAAAGAAAAAAGAAAAAAGAATAAAAGAGAAAAACTTGTTGTTCATCTAGCATTATATCCTAAACATTTACTCAAATAGCAAATCATTGTTTGTTTTTGAGACAGGGACTTGCTTTATAGCCCAGGCTGGCCTTGAACTCTTGATTCTCTGGCCTCTGCCTTCTGAATTATGGAAGGAGTCTAAGAAGAATGTTGAATAGCTTCTTAACTAAAGTAAAATTTTGCTGTGAAAGAATACTCACTAACAGAGAACAAAAAAAACTTTTTAAGTTGGGCATGGTGGTGCAGGGCTGGAATCCCATCACTTAGGAGGCTGAGCAAGAGGATGGCAAGATCCAGTCCTGGCTGGGCTGCAGGGTGAGATGCTGTCTCAAAAGAAGAAAAAAATTAAAATGGAAGGAAGGAAGGAAAGAAAAAAAGGGAGGAAAGGAGGGAGGAAGGAAGAGAGTAAGGAAAGAAGGAAAACCTTTGGTAGTTATAAAAAATTCTGCTTTCTCATGGAGAGTTTTAGTTTATATTATTAAACATAAGTCTGCCTTATTTTCTCAAAGAAAGTATTTTTGTCTCTAAAAAAGAGGTACTTTTAAGGAAACATTCAAATGTTGAAATATTACAAATACTAAAAATATAGTATTCAGGATCTCACAGAAAAATACAAAAATTGAAAAGTGGAGGATGAAAATAGCTATAAAAATATTAGAAAAATACTTTATAGTAATATTCAAACAGAGGTAAATATTTAGTTGTTGCAGAAATCTTGGAACAGGAAATATGTTATCCAAACAACGATATTTACCAGAGATTTGACTCTTCGGTAATAATATATTTCTATCCAAATGAATCTCGCAATTATAACTATATGATAGCTGCCAAACTGGCCTTGAATGAAATTTGGCTGATGTGATTGCAATGATTAATTTACTTCATTCCAACAAATAACAAGGACCAGAAATACCAGTCTCAGGACCTACCTGGTTTGGAAAGAGCTGTCCAGACTAATCAGTCCTTTTTTTCTGCTTAGACCTGATCATGGGGCCCTAACTTGGGATCAGGATACAGTCATGGAGATTGGTTTTAACTGGTGCCGAGTTTTACTTATAAGAAACCAGTCACCTTACAGCTGGCTCCAGGTTACCTGAGAAAGGTCAGGACAGGGGTAAAGAACAATTTGATCCAGTATCCCTAAAGCAGGTTCTGCCCTGATACTCCAGCCTATGTCTCACTTTATACTCTGGCTGAGCACTGCCATTATGACTTTTAGAGATCAAGGTCATTCCAGAGAATTAATTGATAAAAATCCAACTTTTCCTTACAAACAAACAAACAAACACATACAAAAAAAATTCTTGGGCCAGACTCTGTGGGGCACACCTATAATCCCACTTATTCAAGAAGCTGAGGAAGGAGAACCAAATGTTCTAGACCAGAGGCTGCCTGTGCAATTTAATGAAATCCTATATCAAAATAATAATAATAATAATAATAATAATAATAATAATAATAATAATAATAGATTTGAGAATGCATCCCAGTGGTACAGCACTTGCCTAGCATGAGTGAGGCCCTGGGTTCAACCCCTGCTACTGCAAGAAAAAAAAAGACAAATAAAACAACCATTTAGCAATGAAAAAGAAGAGGGCAAATTCTTGACAAAGAGTAGACACTAGCAGTAATTAATATTCATTATACTTTGGAGGAAACATTAGACATACTCTCATTAAATAGTCTAGCAACAGGACATGAATACCCTCTACTTCCAGTACTATTCAAAAACGTAATATCCAGGCAGGGTGGGGCATGACTGCAATCCTATCAACTCAAGAAGCTGAGGCAGGAGGATCACACATTTGAAGCTAGAAGCAGCATTCACAACTTAGCAAGACTCTGTCTCAAAAAAAAAAATTATATTGGAAGTTCTACCAAATAAAATACAAAATGAATATGTGAGTGATAGAATTATTGGAAAAGCAGAAAATAAATTCTACCTAGAAAAGCCAAGAAAACCAAATGACAAACTGATAAGTAACTTTAGCCAGCAATAGCCGAATTGAAAATTTTAGTAAAAAAAATTTCCAATTACACTAGTAACACACATATTTAAATAGGAACAAACGTAATTAGAAAAGCATAGGTCTTATATAAAGGAAATCATAAAATTATATTAAAAACTTAAAGGAAGTTGTGAACAAATGGATTTACATACTATACCATATTAAGAGAGTTCAATGTGGCCAGGAGTGGTGGTGCACACCCTGTGATCTCAGTGATTTGGGAGATGAGGTAGGAGGACAGAGAGTTCCAGGTTAGAGGCAGCTTGTATAACTTAGCGAGACCCTTCCTCAAAATAAAAACCAAAAAAAAAAAAGAAAAAAAAAATAGTCTCGGGGTGTAGCACAATGGCAGAACATTTGCAAAACATATACAGTTTAATCCTCAACTACCAAAAAAAAAAACTGAATAGAAATGGCTAAAATCCCTAAAGTAATCAATTCAATTCAAATTTTAAGAAATAAATGTACTTTCCAAGAAACATTATAAATGATCTTAGCCTTCATCTGGAAAAATGAACTTAAAAACACTTAAAGGAAATTTTGGAAGAAGAATAGTCTACAAGATATAGACATAAAGTTGCAGTAAGTATTTAATTAATTTTAGTTAGTTTTTAAGTGTAGATTTGATACAAGAAAGGAAAGTAAAACAATCACAGAAGCAGAATATAAAATTCAGAAGAAGGGGCTATGTATATAACTTACTTGCAGGAGGACAAAGTTAAATCTTTAAAAATAGTAGGAAAAGGAATAATAGGAAAACTCAGTAAATCATGCTTGATAATTTGATTATCAATTTGAGGGGTAAAAATAAACTTATACTTCATGTGTCATATATTCTGATTGATTAAATCAATGATGCTATTGGAAAAAGATAAAAACAAGATATAGAAGGACTTTTAAATAATCAAAGGGCAAAACAATAAAGGAAAAGACTGACAAGTTTGGTTGCATAAAATGCAGACTTTTGCATAATAAAAGTACTATGAATAGAAATAATAGAGAAAAAATTTTCACTGAACAAAACACATATAGAGACTATATTACACATTGATTAACAAAGTAGACGTGCATTTGTCTATTACATGTTAAGAAAGTAGACTCTGCATTTCTAACTACTTGAGTTAGCTTCCAGCTCTGCCACCAACTTTGACCTTCAGCAGGGTCATTCTCTTAAATAAAACATTGCACAGCTGTGGGCCATGGTAAAACCTGCTGGTCAACACCAGAATCCCTCTGTCTGATCTGTCTCTCTCGTTCCTCACCTGCTAGTTGAACATGTGTTTATGACAGCATCCTCTTCCCCATTGGCTGTGTAAGTCACACTGCCCTGTCTTTCTGGGATCTGTACGAAATAGAACAGCTTCTTTTATTTCCTATGTTCTGTTGTGCTGCCTCCTGTCTCTCACTTGACCTATCTTACTTGAACCTAATTTCTTTCCCGGTCAGAGCTCTGCTAAAGGGTGTTTGTCTTGGAAAGTATAAATTAGTCACAGGTCAGACAAGAGCCACCAGACTATCTGCCAGTATAAACAAGTTTTTGTGAAAGGAACTTCTAGGCATAGGCTGGATATGTAAGCATCAGGCCACCCACCAAGGGTAGAGTAGCCCATGAAAACCACACTGTAAACACACATCACCACATCCCCTGGAGTCCCATCAGGAGAGGGCTAGAGTTTATAGATACTCACCTGAGGGAAACCTCAAGACCAAATTAGAAACAAATGAAACACACAACAGTTTCTCAGATCCCTTATTTGTAAAATGAGTAAAGATGTGCCTGGTGCTTTAGCCAATCAAAGCTGTCAGAGCATTACCTGAACTCTGTCATTATTAGCTGCTATTATGATTATACGGAATTATAAAAATTTGTGTTTAAAAGTTTAAACAAAGCAGTTCACATAGAAATAGAGGCAGTCATACACAGAGGACTGCATATAAACAAAAAAAATAAATAAATATAAGCAAAAAAATCCTCAACCAAAGTAAAAATCAAGGAAATACAAATTAAAATGGAAGTAAGATACCAGCTTGCATTAATTGGAGCTTTTTTAAAGAATAACTACTGTACTGGTCAGGATGAAGAAAAACAACTGTTCATATTCAATGTCAGGAAACAAAAAGTGACACCTTTTTGAGGGGGAAATGTGGCAGAATACTATAAAATGTAGACATTCTTTGATCCAACAATCCCATTTCTTAGAGTCTGCCTTAGCAGACTAGGAAGCTTGGATAGTTTCCTAGTGACCAGGAACAGCTGTCAGGATTGATTTGAAATAAGAAAAAAGTCTAAGCTTTCACTCCACATTTATAGACCTGGCCTAAGTAACATGGAGTTTGATATTTGCAAAGGGCAGCATGCTTTCATATACAAAGGACAAGAAGAGAATTAACATTTTAAGGGTTATATCTTATATACTTTTTTCATTCATGCTTTATTATCATTTAAAAAATAAATCACATTATCTGTGTAGCTGACAGAACTATAATTTATTTGAGAAAAGAAAACATATTCTCATAGATTTTTATTGTTATTGTTAAAAAGATGATAGCTAATGCTGACTTGAAATCTTGGCAAACAGACTCTGCGAAATCCAAATTAATTCTTAAACTTTCTTTAATAAATTTATATTCCAGAAACTTCTATAATGCTGAATCTGGCATTGAGTTCATATCCCCTAGAAACCTTAGTCTTTTTAACATTTTTTTATTTTTTCTCTGTCCTTCAGTAATCAGATGTAAGGTCAAGAGTTTAGTATATTATACTTACTATAATGATTGCATTCAATTTGTTCCTTTCTCATCTAATGATAATTCCTATTAATGTAAGTTATGTAGAATAGATGGAGTCAAGCCAATCATAAACTCCCTTGGCTGTAGTTATAAAATATACTCAATTTCATAATGATAGAAAACCATATCTGGAAATTCGGAGGGTATCTTCAACTTGGAAGTTAACTTCTTTGAGTAAATTAGGATTGTCCTTGGCAAATGGTGAAGGACCTCACTAAATGAAATATGTAATTAGATTTACACTGACACAAATGTATCTCTCTATGCCTCAATTTATTCATTTAAAAAATAAGATTAGATTAGATGATCCAACCCTATCTTCCATTACAAAAGAAGATCTAAGTATATGCTCTCTTATAAAAATCACACCATATAAGATTAGAATAATTGTGAATTAATAATGTAGAAAAAAAAGAAAATATAACCCTAACTCTGATGAAATTCCAGAACAGATCATCAAAGACCTGGTTCATTAATATGTGACAAAAAATAAAATAATAGTAAAATGATAATAATGATTACTATGGCCTGGATGAGAAAACTTTAGCAAACAATAGTGTCATTTTTAAGTAAATAACTGGACTGACCCAGGTAAAGAAAATTTTGCCAATTTTCCATATCTTTGAGATATCAAAATATTTAAAATAATATTTGGTAAGTAGATGGGAAATGTGGACAGTGAGTTTAACTTGTGGCTTGTGGGACAAAAACAGACGATCTGTTCATTATTTGGTTGGAAGAACAGTGTTCTTTCTGAATTCTTTGACGATGGCCTTGACTGACTAGACTTTAGTTTTTAACCTCCTACTTTGTGTGTATATTTCAAGCACTAAAGACCTGTCCCACTGTTATAATTCACTATTTTGTTGGGGGGGGGTTAAGTATATATTCATGTGTATGCCGTACAGTAATCATGGTGCTCAAGAAACTTTCTAGTGCTAAAAGTGAAGGTAAGAACAACAATTAATATTTTTGAAAAAAAAAAAACTGGTAAATACAGTACTATGAATAATAAAAGGTAGTTACCCAATGGTGGATGTTGCCATCAATTAAATACATTTACATTATTTCTTAGTGGAGTTGTGGACATGTTTCACCCTGAAACAGCACAGGGAAGCATGGTGTCTCCTACAGGCTTTAGCAAGGCAGTTGAGTGCTGAACAAGTGGTTGAGGAATAAACTAGACTTCCCTCAAAAATATTGTTTGAGAGCCAGGTGCTGTGGCTCATGCCTGTAACCCTAATGACTCAGGAGGCAGAGGCAGGAGGATTGTGAATTTGAGGCCAGAGACAACCTGCATAACTCAGTGAGACCCTGTACCAAAACAAAAAATAAAAATGGCCCAGTGGTTGCAAAGTACATGCAAGATGCTGGGTTTATCCCCCAAGTACTGCAAACCAAAGCAAAGCAAAACAAAATAAAACAAAACAAAACAAAACATATATATGGGTTAAGGACCAAAATATCTGAGCATGGAGCAGTTTGAGTGCTGAGGCACTACTGTGCTTTATTTCCTCTCAACAAACTCAGTGTAAGTCAGTGGTGTGATCACTGTGTTTCTCTCTCCAAAATTACTACAAGTAAAGCTATTGGCATTCAAAATGCACAACAATGTAGAAACACTTGGTTTACATCTGGAAATCTATGTGTATTTCTGGTTACCACGTTTAAAATCATGTTATAGACATTTCTAGTTAGTTTTAAATTTGGTAATTCTATTAAGAAGTGTGTCACACATGCCTGTAATCCCAGTGGCTCAGGAGGCAGAGGCAGGAGGATCTCAAGTTTGAGACCAGAGGCAGTCTGCATAACTTAGAAAGAAACTCCCTGTCTCAAAAAGTAAAAAAAGAAAAAAAAAAAAAAAAAAAAAGGCTGGGGGCGCAGCTCAATGGTCCAGCACTTGCAAAGCATGCAGGCGCGAGGCCCTGGGTTCAACCCCCAGTACTGTTAAAAAAAAAAAAAGAAGTGTGTCACAGGAAGAAATTGCAAATATTTTTAACCTGGAAATGTAAGGTGTTTGCATTTGTTGCATTTGTATTTGGTGGTGTGGTGTTGAGATGTCCCCTCACCATTCATGTGTTGAAGGCTTGGTCCGTATAGGTGGTGCTGTTGAGAACTGATTGGCTCCCACCCATGATAAAAGGCTATTAGAAGGTGGAAATTAGTTAGAAGAAGTAGGTCACAGAGGGTGTGTCCCTGGTCCCTTGGTTTCTCTTTTTGCTTCCAATTCACCATGAGGTGACCAACTTTGCTTCACCATGAACTTCCTGCCATGATGTTCTGCCTCAACCCAAGTCCAGAACAGTAAAGCCAAATGACCATGGAGGAAACCTCTGAAAAAGTGAGCGAGAATAAATCTTTCCTGCTTTAAGTCAATTTTCTCAAGTATTTTTTCAATGATGAAGAGTGAATAACACATTTTTTGAGGGAGAATGTAAGTAGGACACTGATTGAGAAGGGAAATGAAAGGAAGACATGACTATATAAAGATTTTTATGAATATCTTTTGAAAAAAAATTATTTAAAATTGTTTCTGTTTACACTGCCCTATTTTTAATAGATGTCTCATAAAGAAATATTAGGATTCTTCTTCACAAACACCATTTTGATAAGCCATGACAGGTGTGACAAAACAGATACATGAGATATGAATAAAAATACAGTGAATGCTTAAATTAAAGAAAAATTGTTATTGTAAAAGACATATTGTCATGAATTCTCCTCCAAATACTCACCCTAGATTCAACAACACTTCCAGTACTACTTCAGAAAGTGGCAAGAACAATGGGAAAATTGTGTTCAAAACCAGGGGCAGTATTTTGAGCGGGGTTATGGCAAAGTGTCTTTTTTACTGTAATAATTTTTAAAATATGTTTAAATTGTCATCATATTTTTGATCACACTTCATATAAGTTTAATCAAGCAAACATGCTAAAAGCATTCATGTTTCCCAAGATTTATTCATTTTCAAGTCAAGTATACTGGCAGGCAAATAGATTAAATATATGTTAATTAAATGAAAGAATAATGAAAGAATGATAAGTATTTATAGGAGTAAGTGACTAGAAATATCCTCATCAAGGCTGGATGCTATCTGTGAAGGACCTCATAGAAAGGATTTCCAAACAGTGTTGATGGACCTAGGTGACCTCTAAGACATTTCTAAGCATAATATAATTTAAGACATTAAGTAAGAGCAAATTATTTCCTATAGTTCTAATTATTACTATATTTTAACCATTAGAACTTACCTGAAGAAGTTTAGAAAACAAACTACTTTCCTGTCTACAAAGAGGGAGGGAGGGACGGAGGGAGAGAGATAGAGAGAGGGAGAGAGAGAGATATGTAAAGAAGTTTTCTGGTAAGTAAAAGGTTGCAAAACATTACTGCATACATAAGTACATTATGCCAATTTAATTTTATTTGCAAATTA